>JAVYIG010016145.1:0-32538 GCA_035222895.1 Strongylocentrotus droebachiensis | reverse complement strand
CTTTGTTCCTTCCTTTTTTCACATTCTCTTTCTGTCTTTCCTTTTGTTATTCTTTGTTTCTTCCTTCTATTTTATGTTATTCTTTGTTTTTTCCTTCTATTACCTTCTCTTTTGTTATTCTTTGTTTCTTCCTTCTATTCTTATGTTATGCTTTGTTTTTTCCTTCTATCACCTTTTATGTAATTCTTTGTTTTAAGCATTCTATCACTCTCTCTTTCTGTCTTTCTGTCTTTCCTTATGTTATTCTTCGATTCTTCCTTCTTTCACCTTCTCTTATGTTATTCTTTGTTTTAATCATTCTATCGACTTTATCTTTCTGTCTTTCCTTATGTTATTCTTTGTTTCTTCCTTCTATCACCTTCTCATTCTTTGTCTTATTATTGCGATTTTTCCTTCAAACAGCAGTCGACAGTCGGCCGTAAACAATTCCAGAAAGCGCGCGCCGAAGTTCCTGGCCCATACTGCGCAGTGTGATGCGCAGTGGTTTGGCTCGCAATGAGCTAGAATCAGCGTTGATGAAAAATCGCTTGAACGCAAACCGCAGTGACCTTGCTTTTTGTAACGGCGTTTTGATTGTGATTCATGTTTGTGATTCTAGCTTCGAAAATTCGATTGAACGCACCCTTAGTTACCCTATCCAGGGACGACGGTCCATCAGTGTTTTCCCCTTTACTTTTCCTAACTTTGCATACCAACACCTCCTCATATCATTTTCCCTACCCCTCTCAATCTAATATCTAGATTTCACACCAGAAACAAGCCGGTCAGTCATCTTGAAAACCCATTTCAACCCGGTGGAGACCATTTTTGTAGGCCTTTAGTTCATCCATTGTTGGAGGATGTACCCCTTTACTTTATTTAATACACACTCTCTACCAAACCAAACTCTGTTACTTGACCCCATCTCTTCGTGAACCCCTCCCTCTCTCTCTCTCTCTCTCTCTCTCTCTGTCTGACTTGTCCCCCTCTATCTCTCTCACCAATACTATATTATATCAGCACTTGATAAGAGTCCTATTTATAGCATCAATCTCTCTCATTACCTCTTCATCGTCTGCCTTTCTCCTTGTAACCCCCCCCCATGCCACCCCTCTCTCTCTCCCTCTCCACGACCACTCCCTCTCCCATCTACATGTATCTCTCTTCAACGCTATATCATAAGAGTATGTAGATTCAACGGCTTCAATCATCTCCTCTACCTGTACCTCTTTTATCATCTCTCTCTCTCCCTCTCTCTCTCCATGTCCACCCCTCTCTCTCTCTCTCTCTCTCTCTGGCTTGTCCCCCTCTATCTCTCTCACCAACATTGTATTATATCAGCACTTGATAAGAGTCCTATTTATAGCATCAATCTCTCTCATTACCTCTACATTGTCTGCCTTTCTCCTTGTAACCCCCCCCCCCCCCCCCCCCCCCATGTCCCACCCCTCTCTCTCTCTCTCTCTCTCTCTCTCTCTTCTCTGGAAGAGCTGATGCTGACAGATGGAATCATCTCATTTCTCACGCTCAAGTACAAGTGGTTGCATTTGGTCAATGACAGATGGCTTCAGACTTCAAACCACTGTGCTCAATGGTACTTGTAACATAAACTCGAACTGTTATTACCCAGCAGTTATGAGAGCAATATTGTATTTATGCACTTGCGTTTGTTAATTGATTGATATTATACACAATTCATCTTTATGATGAAGAAACACAACATGATGGAAATTTGAAGTAAAAATTGAATATTCCATCCCGCAGTATTGGGCGTATGCATGCACTGGTCGGTTTATAGCCGTACAAGTTGGTGACTTTGGTCTACATCCAGTTTGTGTATATACTACCCACATGCCTGTTCTAATAATCATTTCGTCTACTTATCATTTGGTCTAATGACCATTTAGGCTAATAAATTACTGTGTCGAATTTCCTTTTTTTTAAAGGGATCAAATATAATCTCTCATTTTGGTCCATAGTAATGAAGAGAGATGCATTCTGTATTATTTGCTAAATAATACTAATGGTAACTTGATGATTTTCCTCTCTCTACCAGCGAGACCAGCAGATTATGTAGTATAAACAAAGAGGTAAGATAGCTTAGCTCCTGGTACTGGTAGTGGTAGAAATATTGAATAGTGTTTCGGCCCCATCAGGTGCTGGTATCATGTTACTGATTGGACATGAGGGAAGGGGAATGGTTAATGATTTATCTCCCCTCTCCCAAGAGAGACGCGTGTCATCATCACCCTAAATTACATCACGATAAAAAGGGCGCCAAAAAAAAGGGACGCCAAAGTAGTGGATGCCGCGTCGTCTGACTGTAAATCTTGATCATGTAAGGAATGATGATCATTACAAGAGCCTCTATTAATCAGTGACTAATTCGTTACGCATGCGCAATCTATCAGCTCACCCCCTAAATCTTTACGATGTGCGAGTCTTGGCGGTAATAATTTCGATGAGCTCCAGCAATCACACGTAATTAAGTGATTGCCAGATTTATCGTCTGGAAAATATATTTCTGTAATGTGTGAATTGCTCGGTAGAGGGACCTGGATTTACATTAATCACTCTGATTAGAGGCACTGTGAAAGTATTAAATACAAGAACAGCTACCGTAGACATCTTAATGTATGTACGTGAAACGGGAAGACATGTATAAGGGATGATAAATTGGAACTAATCACATCATAATCATTACTTTTTTGGAGAATATTATTTGCGAATGTGCTTATTTCTGAATGCTATCTAAAAGAACTAAAAAACGTTGGGCTTGCGAAACATTTGTCGTGTTTTTTAATGATTGAAGTGAAAATGGGAAACGGTTTTTTTGTTATTGATTCCGTTGTTGTCTCTTTTTTTCTCTTATAAGTCGAGATAAATGCACTATTTTCATCGAAACTGTAACGACGTTTATACTGTCGCATCGTAAAAGGAAAAACACGAAAAACAAAACAATATGTTTTCCTTTCTTTGACCATGATAGCTGAGTGCTCTGATCGAGGACTTGTATTCTGGTATAAAATAAGAAGCAATTCATTTCAATAAGAAATTGTAGGAAATATAGATGTCATTGGCATATACAGAATGAGGTACTTGAGCAGAAAGCAAGAGTTGTTCAAGTACTTGAACTTGAAGATTTCTGAATTCCATCGAATCGATCAACGACCCAAGATATAAGATTATTGAGTGATTGGATGGTGGAATAAACTTGAAAAAAGTACAGTATGATGTTTTGATAGAAACTCTATTCAAAGGGATTGTGTATCTGTGCCTCAAATTCTAAAAAAAATCCTGGATTTAGCTCATGCTGCAATCATACTTATAAACCTTTAGAAATCTCATGACTTTTCAAGCCGATCGCATGTTTGATTATCAAGATATATATGATTGGAATTCAACATTTTAAAAACCGTTTGGGGAAAACGAGTATGGTTAAACCGGTCACTCAAAGACTTCTATATTTTGAAGCACTAAGTGAACATTTTGAAACTAAGATTTGTTTGAGAAAGATGTGACGCAGTGTTTGATAATGCTTCACAGCTGCAGTCTGCAGATTCTATGTGTTAATCAATTTAATCACTATTATCATGATTATGTACTGTATAGTAAGAACTAAGAAGACCTTCAAAGTTCAGGCAGTGTTAAAAGCTTGTATTCCAAATAGTTTCTGTTTTCATCTCGTATGTATGTTTTGAAATACCCGAACATTTATTTTACAATAATTGTGAAATGTGAATGTTTGTTTGTAAATATGGGTGAAGCAACCATGACTGAGGTGATTGCATTCCCCGATTCAGAGTTCAAGCAATCACACCACTCCGCCCCCCCCCCCAAAAAAAGGCCTTCGTATTTCACTTTCCTTTTAATATAAGTAGACCAGGGAATTTCGTCTCCTAGAAGTAGAACAGACTACATCTACATGAAGTGTGCGCGAAAAATCGTTATCATTACTCAAGAATGTGAAAATGAAAAGAAAGTAATTCCTAGGAGGAGGCTGTGGAGGAGAGTCGTTGCTCCACCTTGAAAGAAGCAGAACATTAAATTCTTTGGGGATTTGGTTCAGACGAACAAAAGTGGCGGGAACTGTTCTTATGTATATAGCATAATTTTCCACACTCTTGGCTCGAGAAGAGGCGATGCAAGTGGGCCATTATATGAATCGTGAATCAGCTTAAAGAGGAGGTTGGGTTTTGGGAAGAGGTGAAAAATAATTTGTGAGCGTTATCATTGTTATTTTGCAAGTGTGGAAGAACATCGGATTAAAAATGTTCCCTGAAAAGCATGGCTCTTCAAATGCCTTAATATACTAAATATGGAATGTAACAGCATAAAAATTGGGACGGATTATTATGCCACATGGTCTTGTAGTCCCATAACATCTTTCTGTGTACAGTGCTTGTAACTTTACCAAGACCGGAACAAATTTCATATCATTTTGATGATTCCAGAATCTCGCAGTACACACCAATACTTATATGGTAGATGATCAACCTTTTCTGGTCGAGTCCACACCGTTTCTTTCACAATGCAATCGCATGACCAGAACTCAACTTTATCTTTAAACGTTAGTGGAAGAAAGTTAGTGAACATCCATGGCAAGACAAACAACCTGCAGCGTGTGTGTTGTCGTGCCCTCTTCGACCCAGACCTATTCAATACATCAAGTTTCTGGTGTTCGGTTCCCCCCAAAGCTCTTTAGACCCCGTGAGAACGGAATGTATTTTAACACATGGCGTAGCCCTTCAGGTTCGGGGTGGCAAGGGGCGCAGTACCCCCCTTGCTGTGTTTGGTTTACCTCAAATTAAGCATGGGGGTAGCTCTTCGAACGGAAGGGGTAGGGTCAGGGGCACGTTGGTGGGAGTAAGGGGCACTATACTTCCATGCCAGAATGTAGTCTTACAGATGGTGTAACCACTCAAATTGAAGGGATGAGGAAGGGAAGATGTGAAGCAGGTGGAGTCCTCAAGTACCCGCTGGAGCAAGATGTCAAGTATTCAGTGACACTTTCTTATTTTTGGATCTGATTCGACAGCAATCCCAATCTTTCTGACATCCAAGTGACCCCCCATAATAATAAAAAAAAAGGGCACACACGAAACAATACAAAAGATACCCGAGTGGAAAAGTAAGAGTTCTAAAACTAGATTGTCTACTAAACTAAACTTAAACACCCCCCCCCCCCCCCCTCCGAAACTGGCGGTGGGCTTTTAAAAATATAAATAGCGTCATCCGAGGGGAAATTGATGGAAAATGATATACACTGTACACTGTATATATGATTTTCCCCCTTTTATTCCCTAAACGATTCGAAACTTCCCAGATTTTTTGATTGGAATTATCAATCATTCGGGACAAAGAATATGGAAAATGTCAAGCCATGATAAGAAAAGGAACATTGATTGCTAACGCTATAAATATTAACTCTTGTGAAAAAAAAAAAAAAAATCCGGAATAGGAAGTATAAATTGTGATCATGAAACTGTAAACGATGTAAACAACGTATTATTCCCTCTACTGAGTTGTGAATAAGAAGATAATCAGTTTAAAATGTATTGTTGTCAACTATAAAGAAGATTCCAAACTGAAAGCAAAGCCTCGTACTTTCCGTTTCCATCGAGTCTTCCTCCTACCGTCTAATGCAGGTGTCAAGTTAAGACAATTTAAACAACAAGTTACCATTATTAAAGGTAAATTAAGCCTTTGCACAAAAGTAGCATTGATATAGAACGGATTCATCCAAACAACAACAACGATTGAACAACGGCAACAAAATACAAATAAGTGAAAATTTGAGAAAATTTGACTGATGCTGTATTGCTGAAAAATTATGGTAACAAAAAAAGAAAAACTGTTTGAAATCATGGGGTTGTGCAGCATACTCTCATTAATTCATGAAAACACTAAAAGGTTCTTAGCTAAGTTACCAAGACAGACCCAATATTATTAGTGATCCCAAATTCGAATTATTTATAATACTTTCAAATTGTCATCTGTTTCTGTTTGAATAAAAAAAAACATTTTGCTTTCACATTAAGTTTACCAACTTTAAGTGAAATGTTAACTCCCTTTTTATGACGCAAATCGCTTGGGGGCTTAGGGAGTTGGGCCATATTACGCAATACAGTGTTTGATTAAAACAAAATTGTTTGTTACCAATATCGTATTACAAGTACATGTAATTCACACAGTGCTTAACAAAAAAAAATTGAAACAGAAATATTTAACATTCCCATGTTTCAAACAATTCCTGAACTCATTGTATTGAACAAGTCAAATATCGTGGATCCGTGAGAATTTTTTTTGAAAATATTGAAAAGCAAGCTAAAAATAAAGAAGGCGGTAATGTATAAATATGATAAGGTGAATCGTTTAATGGGAAACTAATGACCGTCTTTCTACAGGGAAATATTACTTTGTCTAGTCAGTTTGAATGAGTAAATTCCTCTTTCGCCAATTCAGAATTTGTTTGCGAAGTGTCACTCCCAACACGGTATATGCTCCACATGAGTAGTCATCGTGGGAATATATGCCATTTCTATAATACATTCAAATTTATACACGTCTACCGAGTTTCGAGATATTGTATTTTAATTGCCAGAGTACAAATGCGTACATTAGTTGTTGCTAGGTCGGACGAATAACGTTGGCTTGTCCGATCTAACGACGCATAAGGTTGCAGTGTGCATTCTGATTTGTTGAAGTACAAATTAATCGTAATGGTAAAGGAGTTAAAATGCTTAATTGCGTATGCAATGAACTTGCAAGCAGACTTAAAATGGTCAAAGTCGTCTTTTTGCTGATATTTATTTCATGTTTAATGCCAAGGTTTGATTCTATATGTTTTCAGAATTCCAGCATACGTGCATCTTGACTATTTCATCAGTACATAAGCAACTCCTTATACGATTACTTTTGATCTATACCCGTTGCAAAGATCAAAACAGTTTCTGAAATTATCGAAGGTGTAGACAGTAGTAGACTAATAGGTTTAGCTGCTCTATTGTCAGGATAAAGTCTGGTCTCGACGACTATTTCATTCATTCATTCATAATGGTTTATTAGATAAAAAAACTTTAGTGGCAGCCGTTCAAGGCTAAATTGATGAGGTGTACAGTATAACAATTTGTAAAAATTGACAACTGACAATTCAATTACAAGTAGTAAAAAATCACGATCAAATACGATAGAACATTATGATCAAAATACGTAATATGTAAGGTTATTCTGCCAGAATTGCAGATAAAAGAACATGACAGACATGTAGTACCGAGACTGAGAGATAGAGGGAAAGAGAGAGTGAGAGAGAGAGGAGTTAGTAGGGAAGGATGGTTAGAATCAGAGGAATCGGCTATAGTGTTCAGAAGAGGGGTGAGAAAGTAAATAGAATAATTAATCATACAGATCCTAATCAGAGAAAGAATTATTGAAGAGGATTATGCAAGAGAGTGAGATACAAAGAGAGAGGGTGAGAGAGAGAGAGAGAGAGAGAGAAGAAGGAGGGGAGGAGGAGAACGTAGAGAGTAGTCATGTTCTATTGAACCATTGAACCATATTTCGATTTATTTGTGTTACGATGGGAGACACCCTTCATTTTTGTTAAAACTAGCCTTGCCACTGTTTACTCAAACCTCGGCATAATTCGCAATTTGCTCGTTTATGCCTATGTGCAACCCGAGAACTTGCACTGAATAAACTCATTTGTAAAACCTCCTAAAAATAAGTACTGGGCTCCGATTTCAACCTCTGGCAGTACGAAAGAATAAATACTGAGCACTTTCATGAAATTTAAAAAGAATATCCGATTTATTTGGATACAGTACTGCAAACTGAAATTTGTAACCCGGGTGCGTATGAATAGAATAGGTACACATGCAGTCTCGCTGATTTCGATATTTCTAGTGAAAACATGAATTTGATACCAAGATAAAGATGAATATTAGGGTTGTGATCATCTGAATAACTATATGCTACCCCCGTTCTTGTAACGAAGGACATTTGAAGGCACCGTGATCATTTCTATGTTATTTTGCAAATATCATTTCATTTTAGTTTTACGTAAGCTTTTTGCCACATGTTTTGATTGAGTGATGGAAATGAAATTATTTAAATTGTATAGAATTTTGTCGAGGGACCCATCCCATGATCGCAAGGTCTTTCGAGAAATCAAGTTATAGAAAATGTAATTCCCATTGAATGGCCTTTAGAAGTCATATTCGGATTATGGTATATAATCGTTGTATTGGTCGTAAATTAAAAAATGTTACGTGCAAGGAAGGCTATACTTATGATAGTGATTTCAGTTGATTTTCGAAGGTTTAAAGACCGTCAACACTACTGGGCCAGAAGGGATTAGACCACACAGCGAGGTCACTGACAGGTGGCTATCTCATTAACTCAGCTCTCAACTAACATAAGAAAAAGAGGATCATGGGGGACCAACAGGCACCGATTGGGGAAGTTTTCTATATAGAGGGAGCAAGTAGCTACAAGTAGGACAGTGGGGCTTTAAAAAGCGTTCGTGATAAAATAGAACCACTTCGCACATTTTCGCGCTGTTTGTAGACCGACGTCGAGACCAGAAACAGGGATGTGGGATAGGTACATGATTTACTCTCTATTGATCGTGGGAAACTTACCTGATTTTATTTGAATTTAGCTTAGAGTTCTCATCGTTGATTAACATTAATGTCATTCCGTGATAAATGAGTGAGAGAGAGGGAGTTATAGGGTTAAGTTTCTCTTTACTAACAAGGTTATAAAAACCTGCGGATCCGCCTTTGTGGCAAAGCATTCATCGCATCCGCTACTATACGGTATGTGAACGTGCTGTATACAGCACGCAATATGTTAATCTGAGATTGCATTTTAAGTGAGTCTAAAAAAGCGCGCCAAAACGAGGATCCACGGGCCCCAATGTTGATTCCGCTGTTGCCTGTGAATAGTTTCTAATACAGGAAATCATAATAAGTTTATCTCATCAAGGCATACCGTTTGTACCAAACTACGTAACAGTTGTGTTAATTGCATTACGTCATAATGATTAACATCGGAAGCTCATCTCCATGCGCCCAACATGTGTCGCTATACACCTGTTACATTCAATGAAAGAAATGGACACTCATCGGATCGAATCACTAATTATGATTCAATCTACAACCCTATTCTGGTGAACTCAATTCGCAATGGGTTCTATTTGAAGTTAATTTTCGTACGAGTCATTAGATCGAATTCCTTGTATTTGTATGAATTTGTTTATAAAACTATGTATATAGTTTTACATGCATGCTGACGTATGTGCTTGTAATTATATTTTGGGTATGAATATTTGGAACATGAGTTGAACTTCACGACAATGATTCAAAATCAGAATATAATGATCGTTGAGGGCGAAATTTTCATGTAAATGGATATATAATAATGTTTCAAAAAAAATCTGTACGGTTTATTTGGCAGCTTAATTTGTTGTTATTGTGATTAAATCTACTGGATCTTACATTTCATTCTCAAATTATTAACGAAGGACACTAAACCCCTTTATTCCGTGAGACAGGGAAAGAAATGAAATGAACATCGATTCCAAAATTTTTGCTCACTTTTGACGATGTGGTGGCGCTCTGTATATTTATTTGAAGGAAATCAAGAGCTGATATTGAGGTTAATATCAAAAGCTCGTTGAAAACATATTCTGAGTAAATTAACTTAAGTAACATTCTTCTCCTCCTCTTCCTCCTCCGCCTCCTTCCTCTTCTTCTACAATAGAAACGAACCACTTCATATGATGTGCACCAGCCCCATAGAACAGAGAGAAATCTATTAGTTGATATACGAATATATTAGCCATGTAGGATTATTATTACCGGGGTAACATTAATATTGTTTTAATTGGCAAATCAGGTCACATTAATACAATAGTATAACAAACATGAATTGAGACAAAATAAATAGAAAACATAATTATACACTGCAATCCTGTATAAATATTGCAATAGCAGGTGCATCCGGTCAAGCTGTCCGGGTATGGAAAAAGTTAACATAATAACTATGATCCGCAGACCTTCCTCCCCACGAGATGCACCTGATATTGATTGAAATATTTATATTAATACATCAACAACAAAAATCATTTTTATTGAGAACACAATTTCAACAACAACCAGTCTCAAAGCTATTGTACGATCATAATATGTACAGATGAAGGTAAGCCGTATATAATGTACATTATATGAAAATATAAAAATTACCACATGGACTGTTGTCATCTTAGGTCTGATATGTGAGAGCATGAACATTTGACATCTCACCGGGGACGCATGCGTGGGATTCGAACCCAGACCCTTTCAATTCAGAGTCCCTGCCCACGATCCTCTGGACCATCACATCTCGACATATTGCGATTAAACTCCCCACTGCGCTCACCAAACATGGGGATTACACGCCATCGTGAATGGCTATCAATATAAACCATCCCATATTACATTCTATTAGTCCAATGGACTGGAAACTGATTTTATAAAGAGAACAATTTGTTCGTCATAGTGGTATCTTGATTATTTCCAACTGAACACGTATGACATGGGTAGAGTCTATAGAGATCAACGATGTACCGTAATCCCTGGAGACGAGCCCGTAGTCGAGGAGGTGATTGAGACACGGCACCTCTCACAAGTGCGTATGAACTCTTGCACTTTTTTGTGAGGCAGACGACACGTCAGTGACACAATCTACGGCTTTCCCGCCAAAATTCATTAAGTAAAGATGAGATGTGGGGCCAAGTAAAAAGTCATTTATTTTCATCACGGACTATTCATTGTTTAGGTTCCGAGTGAGTCCACCTCACAGCTGAACAAAGATGAGATAGCTCGTCAGTGACAAGCATGGATGATCATCAAACATCGATACGCTACAGCGCTTTGCTCGGGTATTCCCTCTCCCTGGCTATCCCCTCGATTCGTCATCTATCTAACCCATCCCGAGATGATTTTGCTATGATGCCAGTTATTAATTTTACACGTTTCTATGGAGATTGAAGAAGAAAAAACGTTTGGCATGCTTTTGTGCGATAGACAAGTAGATATTGATTGGGTATTTGAGAGGGGATTGAGAACAGGAAGGAATCCTGAACTAATTCTGTATCCCTCCTTTTTCTGTTATCCACTCTTTCACCCATTTACTTTAAAAACAATAAGTACCATAGCGCTTACAAAATACAAATAGGCCTAGGCCTATATGAAAAGAGGACAAAAAATGTACCGTACAAGAAGTAGGCCTATATCACATAGATCATTGGGGAAAAGGGTGAGTTTCTCTCTCTCTCTCTCTCTTCTTCTTCTTCTTTTTCTTCTTCTTCTTCCTCAACCTCCTCCTCCTTCTTTCTCTTCTACATCCTGTAACATTATACAAAAAGGAGGGTCGTCTTAATGTAAAATACATATTTCTTTTATATTACATCCCATATTATCTTCGCATAAATGAAATTTCACACCTCGTCAAACTTTCATAGTTTACATTAATGCAATTCTTTATTTTAATCTGGTGTACCCTCTAGTAGCCTTGAAGATTAAAGAATAGCTATTACAAAATATATATTACAAGGAAAGTCATCCTGAGATAAACAAAGGAAGTTTGAGGAAAATATGAAAAGAAATAAGAAAGTCATGAATCTTCAAGCTGTGATCGATCATACGCGCAAATGAGCTACTCTGTGACGTGCCAATCGACTTTTACTGACATTTCATACATTTCCATTACATTTAATGTAGAATAGTTGTTGATGAAGAAATAGATCTGTTTCGTAAAAGGGGAGATAGTATCTGCAGCGTCCGCAGAAAGAGCGATTTTAAAGCCCATCTGCACTAGTTTGGCCAGGAGGGATTAGACCTCCCTGCATAGTCACTGACAGTTGGTTATCTCATCAAATCAGCTCTCAATTAACATACGAAAAAGAGGATCATGGGGGACCAACAGTCACCGCTTAGGCATTGTTTGCTATATAGAGGGCGCAAGTAGCTATTAGTAGTGCAGTGCGGCTTTAATATTGATGTGGCTGCCCTGGTGAAATAAGACAACTAAACTATTATAACAAAGTCAAATAACTCTGCTGGTAACTCCTTGGAAGAACAAAGAGGGGATTAAACATAATACGTCATAAAGACAGGAATCTGGATTACACTTTTGAAATAAGATCTTCGTATGACCATGGACCGTACTGCGATAGACACCTGCGCGATATGATAAGTAGTACTTGATGATAAGTTCTCCTAAAGAAAAAGATAATCTCCATCTTTTCGCTGGTACTCTTAATTGGATATAATGTTTCTTTTTTATAGTACACCCCCACCTTTGTCCTCATTCTGCTGGCAGAATGATGGAAGTATCATATCAGATTTTGTCCTAATATTCATATATCATCATTATTTGAATACACAGGGGATGGAATCCAGGGTTTTGTGAAGAGAGGGTGGGGGCACACTGCACAGTTTTGGAAAAATAGCAAGCAAGCAATTATCTGACGGCACATGGGCGGATCCAGGTTGATTTTAAAGAGGGGTTGGGGGGGGGGGGGCACAGTTAAGAAAATCTAAGTCAAGCTAGCAAGCAAGCAAACAAGAGAGCAACATTAAATAATTTCAATAGTTCTCCAAATAATAGAAAATTGAAAAATATTGGAAAAAAACTTTTTAACACTGGGAATACTTTACTAGAGGTCGTGGGTCGTGAACTTAACATGCTCAATGTATGCCCCCCTCCCTAGTGTAGTCACGTGCTCAAAGTTCATTATTGTTTTATCGGTTCGTGATTGTATACGGTGTATCATTAGTATACTTCACACTTGATTTACCTCGAGGAATTCTTCTCATCAAAGAGATTATAACCAAAGACTTCATCTGTTATCAAATCGTCATGACTTTTTTTCTTCCTTTGCATCTCCTTGTCAAAACATGAAAATGAAAGTTATCCTACGGTAACCAAACCCCACCCCCAAACAAAAAATCCACCCCCTCCCCACGCACTCCCCCATACCCTGGCCCTTTATAGTGACCGGTCACTCGTACTTTTTGCATTGGAGTAGGATATATATTATTTTGATTATGCTATAATTAAACAAGCTCTAACAAGACAAGTTAAAGCTTGGGGCCTCTTCGCGGTGAGTGTTTTACGTAGTCATTTGATAATGCATACGTTGTATAATGGATAACTGTCATCGTTAGGGATTAAGGGGGTTATGAACAGTCTCCTGTGAGGATGATGATGAAGCAAAAATTATGTAAGTCACATGAATCAGAATGTACAGGTGTCGTGGTCTCGTGGTTAAGTCACCGGACTGTGGATCACATGGTTTGTGGTTCGATACCCGCTGCGGCATTAATGTCCTTTGGCAAGACATTTATCTACATTTGACACACTTCACCCTGGTGAGGTAAATAGGTTCCAGGTAGGAAATGTATTCCTTAGGTTTAAATGCCAGAGCACCATATTATAATAAATGGCAGCCATGCTAAAGCCGGGGTAACTAATAATTGGGAGCGCCAGGAGTGTCAAGTTTGACCAAGGTTTGACAGACATGAGCGTTAAACAAGAACCCACTATTGTAAACATTATTTATAATAATTACGCACAGAGAGCTACTGCACTTTTCAACATTCAAAGGCATACACTAGGCCTAATTGCTCATATTGCATCCATTGCATTGAAATTATACCAAGTGACAATATGCTATCAAATTCATTCGTTTCTCCAATCTGTCGATAGAGCATTACCTTGGGCCTGCTGAAGGGAAATTCACAATTACTGATAAAGGTTTATTTTCCGTACAAACTTCATAAAAATTACGTAATAACTCGTATAAATGTTCATGAGATCATGCTTTCTCTTTTGCAACCTTAATATATTGTTTTTATTACCAGTCACATCCTTTGTTTTCCATTGTTCGTGCTCTCTGTAATTAATTGTTCGTCGGTCATCACGCTTCGGTTTTCTCCCGTGCCAGCTGCACATGTCAAAACATTGCTCCATAGGGCTTCATACCAAAAAAGGGGTCATCGGTGTTATGCATTGTACTACAGCATCCCGTGGTGATTTTCTTTCTAAAGAAACATATGAAATGATCGTCGGGTTTATATCTCACATGGGGGCATACTGTTATGGTTACACCACCTGTGTTTGTGAGTCATTTTAGCGATGTTTACTTTTGGAAGCCGAGAAAAGAGGCGAGTGTGGAAAGAAGACATTGCAGGCTGTGGAGGGGGGGGGGGGGGGGGGTGGTTGGGTGGGAGGTATTAGGGGGATATGAGAACTTATGGGAGATGATAATAATAATGGAGACCAGTTATGATGGCAGGTCATACTGTAGGCCTATACTAAAGCAGGGAATATTCTACACTATATTTTGATGTACTACCCCCTTCACATACACGGATTATTCTTACGAGTCCTTACGGATCGCACAAATTCACGGATCTTTCACGGATCCTTACGATTTGACCACTTTTACGACCGGTTTAAGAGTTATTACGAGCTGTTTGCGGTTTATTACGGATTATTGCGAGTTATTACGATGTATTTACGGCAAGAGTCCACGATTTGTTACGAGTTGTCACGGATAACTACGAGCAACTAACGTGTTACTTACGACCTGTTTACGTGTTTTTACGAATAGTTACGAGTAAGTTACGAGTATGTACGAGTCCTTACGATTTTTAGTCAAAAAATAAAAACTGAAAATAAAATGTTCGAATATGCAGCTTTTATACCTTTCCCCAAATCGTAAACAGTTCGTAAGCATACGTAAAGTATACGTATCTATTCGTAAAGTACTCGTAACTACACGTAAAATGCTCTTAATAACCCGTATCAATCCGTAAAGCCATCGTAAAATGACCCGAATAAAATCGTAAACGACACGTAAGCACATGCAACCATCCTTAAACTGCTCGCAATAATCCGTAAATAATCCGTAAACAAAACGTAAACTAACCGTAACGAATCGTTACAAAAATCTATTACGAGTCATTAACGGATTCTTGCGAGCAGTTTACGGATGGGTACGTGTTGTTGCGAGCGGTTTACGGATGGTAACGGATTGATACGAGCTATTTACGAGCTATTTACGGACAAATCAATCCGTGGACACTCGCAAGAAGATTTTTGACAAAAAAAATTGCCTCTCCTTTCACGGATCCTCAAGAGTGCCTACGAGTTGTTGCGAGTTCTGACGAGTTATTTACGAATACCAGCGAGTTATTTACGGATGCTTGCGATCGACTACGAGTTGGCGATCCGTAAGGACTCGTAAGCAAAATCCGTGTATGTGAAGGGGGTATAATCAATCAAGAATATTGGAACATGTTTCCCTTCATCCGAAATAGGCCTATAGCTACCTCTTGTTCAACATTTATATGTGCTTTCTCACAATTTATTTTCATTTAGGGGGATAAGAGGTTACATGAAAAGCTATATAACGCGAATCATTCTCAGAATCGGATACTCTGATTTCGACAGAACGCCATAAATCATGTAATTTGTGATGAAAAGGAAAAGAGTAAGCTCTATTATTTCGACACCCATCCTCTCAACCATTATTATCATGATTGTATTGATTGATGCGCATGATGAGGTGACTTCCTATTATCATACCATATTAGGAAGTGATCGGGACTGATCTAGCTATCTATTCTACCACTCACATATTGTATCCCTAGCCGTGCTGTCACAATTCAGCTGCAATGTTTCTTTAACATGATGATTAATTACACATCATAACAAAATGGCCGACCTCCAAAGAGTTTAATATCCTCGAATTAGTTATGACTGCTGGTCTTTTTCAGTACATGAGTCTATAATTTATTGTAAGGCATTTTAATCTTCCTAGCACGGTGCTAGTATGTTGCCGAAATGGTTCTACGTGTAGAATTTCATGGCGTGTGTTGCTTTGTTGGACAAGCACATATATATAATTATATTGGCTGACCAGTGTAATGAATGTAGCAGAGTTGGTCTAACTTTGTGTATAGATGGTGTTCTGTCTCTTGATATTTCAAGTACCCCGTCCCCTGTTTAGCTCTCGTTAGCGCCTTATGATGCTCAACATTTGGCAATGTAATCATGATTGTGTATGGAGATTACGGTTTGATTAATATGAGAGGAGACAGGTGCAGATAGAGTTGTTTCATTTAGGTTAATGGGAGTTCCATATCATGTTAAACCACGGGAAAGTGGTTAGGATCATTTTCCTCTGATATCCGCATAATTCTTCTGTGACGTGGAGCTTTCGTTTTATGTTTAGTTTTTAGGTAGTACCAACATTTTAGTGAAATGTAATGAAAATAGAGTGACAAAATTCTGGTTAATTTTGTATTTCAATTCCCTCCAAAGAAATTGGAATTTCAGGGTAAAGATGCTTTAGATTTGTTGTTATCCCCTGGGCCCTGGTACATGGTGGATATGAAAATGGCTGAAGGGGCTCTCTGCCCTCAATTCCATTGTATGTGACCGTGTGAGGGTAAGTCTTCAGTAAATAGGTAATAACGCTTAATCAAGTTCTATAGTCATAGTCTAGGCATGCATAAGTATATAGACATGCATGCATTAGCTCTAAGTAGTTGTCAGTGTCCTCTTATTCTGAAACACTACGTTGAATGGCAAATTGGCGTCAATAATGGTGTTAGATTATCTGTAACGGAAAATGGATTTTGTTGAGCACACAGACAATCAGATGTTATGTGTTTTATTACACTGACAACTGGTACCAAACATTCCCAACAGCCAGATAGGCAGTTAACTAACCCTTTACTATTGTCTAATTACTGCTTTACAATCCAATGTTGTCGAAACACCATCAATCAGCCATTATTCAGCGCATTAACCAAATCCAGATTGTGAGATTCCGGAAGTCGGTTTTTGGCTCTCGTTGACACACCTTATCACCAAGTTCAAGGTCACACATAATCCACAATGACAAATCTATTTCACTGTATTACTTCAGTATGGCCATCTCGTCTAATCCCGTTGTCAAATACCAACAATTACTTCCGGTAAACGAGTTATTTATATGTCAGAGGTCACGCGGACGGGAAACTGCCGATATTAGCCGATGATAGCCGATGTCTCTGGACGGACGTATCACATTGAGAAACTCGATCAAGGATGGTGGATGTTTTAGAAAAATTCTGAAAGTGATAATTTATTGATTCCTGTATGGTTTTATAAATAGATTATCTTGCTGAACAAACGGTTGTCGTGACAAGTTTGTTTTCATTTCGAAACGAAAGAGTCCATAATTATTTGTAAGATCGTATAGATTGAAAGACGAAAGAGCAGAGATAGCTATCAGTGATGAAAAGAGCACATAATTTTATGAAAAAGTGGCCACTTTATAAAGAGGCCAATGGGAAGAAAAGGAATATATGAATTACTTTATAGCGCCCTCTTAATGGCCCTCAAGTGTCTAAGAGTGTCCCTTATATCTTATCTAAACATCGACCAACCGAAAGACAACATTTTCATAATAAAGTATTGAATAAAATGAAGGGACTTTTCTGAATCGTTTTCGTTTGGCATCATCGTCTCCCTCATTTGTGCATGTTCACAGCATCGTAGATTTTTAGGAAAAATATGAATTCAGTCCGATTTCGAATGCCGAATTTTTAATAGCGACAAAATAATGTGTTAAATGATTATAATTGATGGTTAATTTCATTAAATTTGTATATATTTTTCTTTGTTTTCATCTGATACAGGATTTCTTGCAAGGCCCCGCCCTCGAAGCAGAACGGAACAAGCAACAACAACCCCCAGCGAATCAGCAACCATTCAGCTTCCATCACCTCCTCACATAGCTCATTGAGAGGACGCCAGCTACGTCGGCAGGTTGAAATCACCAAAAACCTTTTCTACGTCGTCTGCGCGTTTCTCATCTGTCTCACACCGTACAGCGTGTGTCTTCTCTATGACGATAGCGATCCGTTCGTCCCGTACGCAGCCGCCATCGTCTTCTGTAACTCGTGCATCAATCCAATCATCTATGCCACCAAACATCCATATTTCAAGAAAGTCTTCAGGTGCATTCTCACGTGCAAATGCAGTGATATCCCCGAAGCAGCTGACGTCATCAAAAGGGTCTCTAAAAAGACGAAGAATAATTGTACGGGCTGCCGGTCTACGACGTATGAGATGTGACAAAGAAAAGAAACAAAATCGTTACAAAATGAACAACATGTATAATAGTGACGATTAAACGATATTATTGTAACATGAATCAATTTCTTGAAACGAGACAAAAATATAAGTCTTGTAACAAATTAATCTTTGTGTTCAGTGTTTCAGAGAGCGGTTCACTCGTTATGACTGCTAAAACAACATTTGAAAACTACTGGCAGTGCACGGAATGCCGATGTGAAGTAATGGATAGTTTGAGCATGGTAACAGGATGAGAATGGAGCAAAATGGACTCACATGAACCGTAGTAATTCAATGATTTGTTACCATGCTTCAGCATGTTCAAGGGAACGAAAAAAAAAATCGAAATCGATGGATACATCTGTGACAGTCTGGAATCTCATTATGATACTATTCATAATGATCTTAATAAGTTTGTTATAATATTGTTTACTTTTAATTATTAATCAACACTGTGCAGTTTCTGAGCAGTGATCCTCAGAAAACCCATTAGCCACTCCCTGGGTTCCGCATAATAGAGCTCTTGTACACATCGTAAATCTTATCTCTAAAAAATGTTGTGGTTACCTCCAGAGGGGGGAAAAGTGAAGGCTACCGCCCATCTGGATGAGGAAGGGTAAAATCCACTCATTCCATCTCATACCACCTATGAGACAACACCCATGCTATAGAGAAGAGAACTTGTACGATATTTGACTTTCCATGACAAATTCCATCCAATAGGGGTAAGTTTATATATTTGTTATATATTGCCAAAATGTATGTTTTGTGTGTATTATTACTGTGTAATCTGAGAGAGAGCGAGAGAGCAATCTCTTTGATTTCCCGAATATATTGAAAGTAATTTAGTACTTTCTCTGAGATATATTCACTTGACTGTGTTCATAGCGTAAATGCATTTCACATTTCATTGCATGAGAATATATTTGTATTAACATTTGCTATACATGTGCTGGATTTGGTTTGCTTTGTCGTGTGAGACAAAGGTCTAGAAGTATTTTATTGAACATGATTTGCATGGATACTTTGATATATTTCCTCTATCTGAGAATTACATAGTTCCATTGATTTACTTAATCCAATCCTGCTTCATAAACTTCTGTCTGTATTTCTTTACGAAGAGGTTTCACTATTGTTGTACTAGAGAAACATTGCTCTTGTTATCAGTATTAATTGTATAATTCGTGCATAACTGTTGAAATGTTATTTGTTGGATAATTTCTGTAGGAACAGAGATAGGTATATTTGCTAAGCATATATTTAGGATTCATATCCAAAATGATATTGCTTGACGAAATAGGATCATTTGTATATATTCATATTCAGTAATGATTATTGTCTTATATCATTGTGCTTTAAGTTTATCAGGAAAAGGTATCTTTAAGGCTTGTTGCTAGTCGATATATATTCTTGGACATTATTGAGTAGCAAGAACAAATCTGTCATCAGCCTGAACTGCTGTTGACCAGTTGCATTTTCTGTAGAAACTGCACACAATGTGCTTCTGTGTAGCTTTACGGTCAATGTTTAGACTAGAGGTGATAGGTCACTCAGGAATGTAGTTACATTGCCAAGGGGCTTAACCCCGTTCACACTATGACAACTTGTTAGTTGGGCGTACTGTGCATTAGGAATGCACGGGTCTGTTTATACTAGAGATTTAATCCAATTTAAGTTTAGTTCGGTTTAACTTAATCTGGTTTAACTTTCATCTCTCACTTGTATTTCAAGTCGAGTCTCTGTCGTTAATAATCAATTGTTATTATGTTATACAATTGGATTTAGTTGACAAACATTATTGTATTAAACCAATTCATTTATGTTTTAACTTAGTAGATATTAAGTATTACTTTAGGTTTTAGTATATATATATTCTTTGATGCATTCTTTGTCTCTCACTCTTCTCTTCCTCCTTATTCTACTCTATATTATTATACGTTTACATAACGCCATATTTTGTCACTTAATTGCATAGGAGTTTAGTTGAGGAAAACATTGTAATGTGATGATAGTAGAGTCAAGCTACCAGCTTACTACTTTGATTACTGATTGTTTGTTTATTGAAACTCTTTATGAATATGACCATTTATGATTCTTTATTTCTATTGTATTCTTTCAGGGTTTATCCTTTCTCGGGTTTATTTTCGAGAATAAAGTATGACATCAAAACAACCTGGACCACAATATTGAGTCTTCATTTATCTCACTATCTGTGTTACAAATGGCGTAATCGGCAGGATGTCAACATAAGTCATAACCCCCTACGGATGACGAGGATTGCTGATCCACTACAGGACTGGAGAGAGATCAACTGATATCTTGGAGTAGAGCTGGACACTGGTAGACCCTGGTAGACCCCGATGATCAGAGCTGGATGTATCCCCCTGGATAAGAACTCTTAATCGCGAGAGCAACCTGAAGGGCAACCCTGGTTTTACGGATCGGATGCAAGTGGAGCTCATCAAGTGCATGGAAACCCCAAGAATGAACAGTAGTTGAAAAGACTCTAAAGAACTTTAGAAAAATAATGTAATTCATTTACATATTTTGAAGTGCATATTTTCCCGCTTACCTTAAGTGGAAATCTAACAAACGACGCATTGTTTCTTTGCAACAGCTAGATTTCTATCTTTTTTTGTGCATATAGTAACAGGTACCAGATAAGCATGGAAGACCTCAGGAAGGAGATCGATATGCTGAGGGCAGCCCTGAAGGAGGCCACAGAGGTAAAGGAGGAGGCTGGAAGGGAAGCGGCAGGTGCTACCAGGCCAGTCTACGTGGCTCCAGGGAGGCGCTTAGATGTGTTTTCCGGAAAGCAGACTCGTCCTTCTGACCAGACTGTCAACGACTGGGTTGGAAGCGTGAGAGCCCAGCTGGAGCTCAGGGGTCTCAAGGGCAGAGAGGCAGCTGCTTTTGTGAAGGAGTACCTGGAGGGCGACGCACGTAGAGAGGTAAGCGGGAGGGGAGATGAGGTCCGGGACGACCATGAAGCTATATTTGGGGTGCTAACCAAGGTGTTTGGGGATGGCAACAGCCTTCCCCAACTCCAGCAGAAGTTCTACTCATACATGCAGGGGACGTCCCAGGACCTATTGAGCTGCTCTCTTCAGCTGGTGGACCTCTTTGACAGGATGGTTCAGCTTGACCCTACCATTAAGGGCCAGCGGGACCTATCCTTGAAGAGCAGGTTCGCGGAGGCCGTGAGGGATGAGTCACTAAGGCGCGAGCTACGGCGGCTCAACACAGAAACGTCAAGCCTTTCCTTCTTCGCCCTTCGGGACAGGGCCATGGAATGGCTGGGCCCGGCACCTACCAAACCTAAGGAGGCGGCTGTCAGGAGTATCACTGTCGAGAAAGACATCCTGGACCTTATGAAGAAGCAGGCCGAGCAAATGGAGCGCCAGCAGGTGCAACTCGACCAGCTTAGTTCCATTCTGACAAGCAGACGACAAACACCTTCAGGGGACGGGAAATGCTATAATTGTGGCGAGAAGGGCCACATTCGGCGCAACTGCCCCAAGCCAGTTCCAGAACGAAGGCCGAGGAGGGAACAGAAACTTGGTGAGTCACCGATTAGACCTTCATCGAGTGCACCAGGTTTAAACGAATAGCTCCCACCGTCAAGAGCCTGACGGTGGGTGAGTCATTCGACGGCTCAGCGCTCTTAAGGAGAGCAGTAGGTGATTGTCCGGAGGTCAACCTCAACCTTGGACCTGCACAATGCGTTAGATGTTTGTTGGACACGGGGGCACAGGTATCAACGGTGACCGAGGCATTTTATAGGAAGCACCTCGGTAGCGAGTTGATGATAGACGTGTCTCGCATCCTCAGCATCAGTGGAGCCCAAGGACTTACGATTCCCTACTGCGGATACGTCGAGCTGACGGTTCGGGTGCTTGGGAGGAGCTTTCACAACATGGGTTTCCTTGTTGTGAGGGACCCTCCTGAAGCAATAGGAGAGAGGAAGAGACAGGTTCCTGGAGTAATAGGCTCAAATGTCCTGAGGGACATGCGGAATGCTCTGCAAGACGAACTTGGAGAGGATTTCCTCAGGAAGATCAAGGGTGAGCGAGACGTTACATGGGTGAGTGTCTTGGCCTTGTATGAGGAAATCTTTGTAGACCCTACAACCAAGCTCGGCGGACTGGGTAGAGTGGCCGGCATTGCACCAGTATTACTTCAGGGAAGGTCTCTACAGACGGTTCAGGTCTCAGTTAGACCTGCTAGGAAGGGGGAGATACGCACGGCGATCATCCAGGAAATCGAAGGAGAACATCTCCAGCCTGGCGTCAAGGTAATATCATCCCTCCTTCATATCACAGATAATGGTTTAATTAATGTTCCTGTAATGAACCTTTCAAGCAGAGACATTTACATTCAGCCTAGGACACCAATCGGGATCGTTCATGATGCTTCGGAAGTCGACCGACAAGAGAGGCCTCAACCAGCCTGGGTCGAGGAGCATCGACAATCTTCATCTCCTGATGTCGAACAGATACTTCGGAGGATGCAGCTGGGAGACATCTCCCTTGAGCAGCAGAGAGCCATGGAGGAGCTCATAGGGAAGTATCTGGACGTCTTCAGCAAAGATGAAGATGACATCGGCCTGTGCAAAGACGTGGACCATAGGATCTACACCACCAATGATGTTCCAGTCAAGGTCCCACATAGGCGGATCCCGCCCCATCACTGGCAGGAGTTAAGGGAATACCTCAAACAGTATCTAGATAAGGGTGTCATCAGAGAGTCGTCCAGCCCCTACGCAGCCCCGGTGGTTTTGGTAAGGAAGAAAGACGGCAAGCTCAGGTTATGCGTTGACTACCGCGCTCTTAATTCCAAGACGCATAAGGATGCATATCCTCTTCCAAGGATTGAAGAAGCATTGGAGGCATTGAGAGGAGCTCGCTTCTTCTGCAGCTTGGACCTTGCCCACGGATTTCACCAGATCCCAGTAGCTGAGGTAGATATCCAAAAGACGGCTTTTCGCGTTGGTACTGGCGGGTTGTACGAATTCGTAAGAATGCCTTTCGGTTTATGCAACGCACCAGCTACCTTTATGCGGCTAATGGATAAGGGATTCGGCGACCAGAATTTTCAGACAATTCTTACCTACCTTGATGATATCCTTGTGTTTGGACGAGACTTTGACGAAACTCTTCAAAGGCTCGAAATGGTTCTGGGACGCCTTCGCAAGATGAACCTCAAGATCAAGGTGGAGAAATGTCACCTCTTCAAGAAAAAGCTCAAGTATTTAGGGCATATGGTGGAAGAAGGAGGCATCTCTCCAGATCCAGACAAGATCAGGTCCATCCAGGAGTGGAAGACACCCAAGACAGAGACAGAACTCCGGTCGTTCCTTGGACTAGCCGGATATTATCGAAGGTTCGTCCCCCGATTTGCAACAATTGCAACACCGCTTCATGCTCTTGTCGGAGGAGCGCAACAACAGAAAAAGAGTAAGAGCAAGGGCAAGAAAGGGAAGGCACCTAGTGCTAGGAAGGTGTTAAGTGGTTTGTCTGTTGCAGAGGCCTGGGACGAGAGCTGTGACAAGGCGTTTCAGGAACTGAAGGACCAGTTGACGTCTGCACCCTTGTTAGGTCACCCTGACTTCACTCAACCACTCATCCTAGAGACTGACGCAAGCTTTCATGGACTTGGAGCAGTACTCTCACAGAAGCAAGATGGCCGCTTAGTCGTTCTCGGATACGCTAGCAGAGGACTTCGACCCCACGAGAAGAACATGAATAACTACAGTAGTATGAAGTTGGAGCTTCTCGCGCTCTATTGGGCAATCACCGAGAAGTTCCGGGACATTCTACTTGGGGCCGAGTTTGTTGTTTTTACGGACAACAATCCTCTGAGCTATTTGCAGACGACGGCTAAGCTGGGAGCAACAGAGATGAGGTGGCAGGCGGACCTTGCTCAATTCAACTTTGAGATCAAGTTCAGATCTGGTCGGCTGAACGCTAATGCAGACGCCTTGAGCAGGAAAATGGACCATGGAATGGAGCAAGGGAGACTCGAAGAAGTTGGAGTAAGTCTCCAAAGCCACCCTTCGTCTTTGTCGACACCAGTGCCATCATCACTTGCGGTGAGAGTAGAGGAAGTATCAGAGATAATGGACACAGACACCAGCAAGGAAGGGACAGCTTCGTCTACCCTTCCGACCTTGCCCAGAAAAGAGTTGGCAGCTCTACAAAGGACCGACCCAGTCATCGGAAAAGTGCTGCCCTACAAGGAAGAAGATAGTGCCCCAACTCCGAAGCAGATGGCCAAAGAAGACAAGCCAGTTCGGAAACTGTTGCGACAGTGGGAACGTCTTCTTCTTGTAGATGGTATTCTACACCGCAGGGTTACGCTAAGGGGGCAACCTATCAATCAACTGCTGGTACCTGGAGCCTTGAAAAGCAGCATTCTACTTGCACTCCATGACGAAGTTGGCCACCAAGCTTCGGAAAAGACGACCAGATTGGCAGTCCAACGCTTCTACTGGCCAGGAATGGAGGCAGAGATCCGCACCCACTGCGAAAGCTGCCAGCGATGCCTACTTTCCAAGGCAGGGAGGAAGTTACATCCACAAATGGGATCACTCATTGCAAGGGAGCCCCTGGAAGTACTAGCGATAGACTTTACCGTGTTAGAGCCCAGCTCTAACAGGGTTGAGAATGTCCTAGTACTGACAGACGTCTTCACGAAGTACACTCAAGCCATACCTACCAGAGACCAGCGGGCAACTACGGTCGCAAAGGTACTTGTCAACAACTGGTTTGTGAGATTTGGAGTACCTAAGCGCCTGCACAGCGACCAAGGTCGGAACTTCGAGAGTGGTCTAGTCAAGGAGCTTTGCAGAGTGTATGGAGTGAAGAAGACAAGGACAACTCCCTACCATCCAGAGGGCAATGCTCAGTGCGAACGTTTTAATCGTACAATGCATGATCGGCTGCGTACTCTTCCGCCGGAGAAGAAGAGAAGGTGGCCCGAATATCTGCCTGAGTTGGTGTACGCCTACAACTGTACACCGCATTCTTCAACGGTTATTCGCCATATTATCTCTTCTTCGGCAGAGAGCCGGTGCTGCCCATTGACCGCCAGCTAGGACTCCAACACACTGAATCAGATTCAGAGTGGTTGGAAGCTCATCATAGACGCCTGAGGACTGCCTTCGACCTGGCAAGACAGATGACAGAGAAGGAAGCTCTGAGAAGACGGGAGAGGGTCAATCGCACCGCTGAGGACACAAGCCTTGTCATTGGAGCGCGAGTGTTCACACGGAATCGTGTCCTTGGACGGAACAAGATTCAGGATGTTTGGTGCGACACTCCGTTCAAGGTGGTAGCCCGACCCAACCCCGAGGGGAATGTGTACGTCATCGAGCCGTTAAGGGATGATGGTCCACAGAAGACAGTTCATCGTCGAGACCTTCTAGACTCACGTGGACTGGTAGATGACATCAACCCAAATCGTTTCGATGAAGCCACACAGGACCCTCAACCTACCGCCCTTCCATCCAACAACCAAACCGACGAAGACGACGAGCCGAGAGAGGTACTCTTTCGAAGACCCGATGCGAATACCAATCTTACAGATGACAATCCACCAGGTACTTCCGAAAGAGTAGGGGAGCACCCAGCTCCTCAGGTTGAGCTAGACACCGAACAGCAGATAGACGAAGATGAAGTATCTTTAGCTAGGGACTCTGACGTTACTGAAACTACTGGTTCCGACCAGGAGGACGAACCGGAGGACGAACCGGAGGACGAACCTGTAGTCCCTGTCAGAAGGTCTGCTCGGTTGAAAGGGAGACCCCCACTCCTCTCGTCCGAAATTGTAGCTGACATTACTAAATCTCATTTGTTGTTCATGCAAATGATTTCTAATTCTAACTCAACTCACTAAAATAGATTATTCTCGTATTTGTTTGTTTAAATCATTTTGAATCTTTGAATTGTCCAAAGTTGTCAGAGACGACAACATCAAGTAGGGGAGAATGTGACAGTCTGGAATCTCATTATGATACTATTCATAATGATCTTAATAAGTTTGTTATAATATTGTTTACTTTTAATTATTAATCAACACTGTGCAGTTTCTGAGCAGTGATCCTCAGAAAACCCATTAGCCACTCCCTGGGTTCCGCATAATAGAGCTCTTGTACACATCGTAAATCTTATCTCTAAAAAATGTTGTGGTTACCTCCAGAGGGGGGAAAAGTGAAGGCTACCGCCCATCTGGATGAGGAAGGGTAAAATCCACTCATTCCATCTCATACCACCTATGAGACAACACCCATGCTATAGAGAAGAGAACTTGTACGATATTTGACTTTCCATGACAAATTCCATCCAATAGGGGTAAGTTTATATATTTGTTATATATTGCCAAAATGTATGTTTTGTGTGTATTATTACTGTGTAATCTGAGAGAGAGCGAGAGAGCAATCTCTTTGATTTCCCGAATATATTGAAAGTAATTTAGTACTTTCTCTGAGATATATTCACTTGACTGTGTTCATAGCGTAAATGCATTTCACATTTCATTGCATGAGAATATATTTGTATTAACATTTGCTATACATGTGCTGGATTTGGTTTGCTTTGTCGTGTGAGACAAAGGTCTAGAAGTATTTTATTGAACATGATTTGCATGGATACTTTGATATATTTCCTCTATCTGAGAATTACATAGTTCCATTGATTTACTTAATCCAATCCTGCTTCATAAACTTCTGTCTGTATTTCTTTACGAAGAGGTTTCACTATTGTTGTACTAGAGAAACATTGCTCTTGTTATCAGTATTAATTGTATAATTCGTGCATAACTGTTGAAATGTTATTTGTTGGATAATTTCTGTAGGAACAGAGATAGGTATATTTGCTAAGCATATATTTAGGATTCATATCCAAAATGATATTGCTTGACGAAATAGGATCATTTGTATATATTCATATTCAGTAATGATTATTGTCTTATATCATTGTGCTTTAAGTTTATCAGGAAAAGGTATCTTTAAGGCTTGTTGCTAGTCGATATATATTCTTGGACATTATTGAGTAGCAAGAACAAATCTGTCATCAGCCTGAACTGCTGTTGACCAGTTGCATTTTCTGTAGAAACTGCACACAATGTGCTTCTGTGTAGCTTTACGGTCAATGTTTAGACTAGAGGTGATAGGTCACTCAGGAATGTAGTTACATTGCCAAGGGGCTTAACCCCGTTCACACTATGACAACTTGTTAGTTGGGCGTACTGTGCATTAGGAATGCACGGGTCTGTTTATACTAGAGATTTAATCCAATTTAAGTTTAGTTCGGTTTAACTTAATCTGGTTTAACTTTCATCTCTCACTTGTATTTCAAGTCGAGTCTCTGTCGTTAATAATCAATTGTTATTATGTTATACAATTGGATTTAGTTGACAAACATTATTGTATTAAACCAATTCATTTATGTTTTAACTTAGTAGATATTAAGTATTACTTTAGGTTTTAGTATATATATATTCTTTGATGCATTCTTTGTCTCTCACTCTTCTCTTCCTCCTTATTCTACTCTATATTATTATACGTTTACATAACGCCATATTTTGTCACTTAATTGCATAGGAGTTTAGTTGAGGAAAACATTGTAATGTGATGATAGTAGAGTCAAGCTACCAGCTTACTACTTTGATTACTGATTGTTTGTTTATTGAAACTCTTTATGAATATGACCATTTATGATTCTTTATTTTCTATTGTATTCTTTCAGGGTTTATCCTTTCTCGGGTTTATTTTCGAGAATAAAGTATGACATCAAAACAACCTGGACCACATATTGAGTCTTCATTTATCTCACTATCTGTGTTACAAATCTAAACAGAGTATAACATGCATGGATGCAATGGTTCAGAAAAATACAGTTTGATGTACAGAATGTTCGTCAGGTCACAAAACTGTGGTTAGTGAAATCAGTGATATCACAAACATTATTGAACTGCTATTGCATCTTATTCTGGCCTAATTGTTTAAGGATCCTTCTCCGATTTGTTTTCTCCAAAGATAGCAAAGTCGAATTTTGTTTTACGATAATGATGAAAATATTCAGTTTAGTGGAATTTTTGTCGTTTCATTAAATCTTCTTTGGTATAATAAAAGGTTGTATAAGTGCTTGTGGCCTTGAATATGGCCAAACTTTATTAAATTCAACGTAAATCATTTTTATACTTTTCGCATTTTGAAGTGGAATTGCTCTGCAAATTCAAAGTTTTCATTTGCAGGTCATGAATGTTTGCATCGTGATGCAGTGTTTGAATGCATTATGTTGTTACTCAGCAATAATATTTCCCCCGAAAAAAGAAGCAACGAGCTTCCACTTTTGAATTTCTAAATAGAACTCTTAACTCTTTGTATGAATAACAGTAACATCTCTTAAACAGCATTATATAAACGTACTTGCCTAACTGTTGTTAAATCTATTTATTGTGGGTAATGTTTATAAGTTGAGTTTAAGGCTGAAAATAAAGTAAGTTAAAGTGTCCTTTGTTGCCTTGATAATAATAAGAAGCAATGGAATCTTCCTCTGTTCTTGCCTTTGCATTTTTTACAAACTTTTCTAATCGTTTTCATATTCTTAGCGTGGAGTAATTTTCAACAGGTTACCGGACCAAACTAAAGCTATTTTTCTACATTGTTCAAGTTTTCATATACATGTAGTACAATCAATTAATGTAGTCTAATTTGTCAGTTCGTCTTTTAACCATATTTTGTCTGATCATGACCACATTCGTCTATGATGATAATAATACTGATAATTATGATGATAAAGATGATAATAATAATTGTATTTATGTAGCGCCTTTTCCAGAGGATACGAGGCGCTGTCACTGATCTCTCTATCACCGATTTATTCTATCTTTTGGTCTAATTCACGGTTGGACCTATTCAAGAGTATTATATAATACGTTTTCTGGTTTAAAAAATGCAATGTGATTTTCTACAGAAAAAGAAAAAGAAAGGGTAGAAATATTACCTGTATGCGGTGATGGAAGCAGAAACATCAGAGAAACAAATAAGTGGATTTAAATGAATAATAAGAAAGTTAGGAAGACGTATTTAGCGTAGAGCCCTCATCATTATGTCACGATTAGAAACCCAACTGGTCACGTTGACAATTTACAAAATTTAATAAAATTAAGCATTTTATAGGGTCATGAGAGTAGTCAAATAGAATTAGACTTGAGATCTCTTGCATTTACAACTTATGAAGCAATTTCTTATATGTACAGGAGGCACCCGGGTTGATAAAAGATTCAACAAAATAAATTTTTCATAGTGCGTTTTACACAAGTTGGAAGATATTTGGTTTACTGTACATGTAGATCAAATGACAATAAATCTGTCATATATTTTCATGAGACCATGTTGAAGGGAGGATGTGATATGTTTTCTTTAGATGTGGAAGACTTTCGATGAGGTCTGAAATGGAGAAACAAAAATGATTGATTATGGTCTTGTAAAGTGAGACTTCTATGAAAATATGGTATTTTCTCTCTTAGTCTAACGCTTCCGAATCGGAAACAAATCAAGAAAAGTTAACTCTCTGTTTCTATAGTCGAACCATCTGTTGTATGTATGCATGTCAGTATGGGATGGGCAAGAGCTTTATTATTCTCAGATTAAGAGTCAATTCGCTAAAGATAAACTTGAGACGGAAAATACATCCTCACCTGATCAAGTCAATCTTTTCCACTCCATTTTCAAGACTGTAAATGAATTATATGGTCAGATGATTTTTCGTAGTTGATAATAATCGAGTAATTCATTTGAAATTGTGACATTATTTGAACTGCATTTTAAAAAAAATATAAGTTTTACGCTTCACGAAGCACTACATCATTGTATCTATCTACCAAGGTATCTCCCCCCCAGCTCAGTTGGTTGATTGCAACATGTTTCCACATTATTATCTTTGTTATCTGCCATTCAAGCGCTATTCCACTCCAAGTCCCTCCCAGTTAGTCTTGGTCTACCTCTTGGTCCATTCTCCAAGACCCTATTATCATATCACGATGATGCAACACGAATATACCTTTGAAAGCATTAACGGTAATTATGATTATGAATGTACATGGCTGTGTATAAAATGTTTCATGTAAATAATATTTAATGTATTATGTGTATAATGTGCATTGTTCTCATCATTCTTGACATTTTTTGTTTCTGTAATGCAAGCGGTATACAATAAAGGAACGTTTTACATATGATATAACTTTGCCATTTTTTTGTCTTTATTATAAAAATACGACAAAACAACAACAACAACAAATTACAAAATATGTTAATTTATTCAGCATCTATCAAGGTGATTGTCAATGTTATAAGAGAGTCGAAGTAAACGATTCAAAGTCTAGTAATCGACCTTGCATGAATGTCAGAGACCTATTTTCAATTATTTGATAGCGAAACAAGTCGAATTCGAACAGTAAGTTGGACTTTTTAACATTATTTTGATTGTAGCCATTATGCAGATAGATACATGAGAGAGAGAGAGAGAGAGAGAGAGAGAGGGGGGGGGGGGGGGGGGGTGGTTTGCCGGAGAAAGAAAGAAGATAACTAGAATGAATGGTCACAGGATAGAGAAGGGAGAGAGAGGGGAAAGGGGGGGGGGGGTGAAAAGAGAAAGGTACACGTGTAAATAGAAAGAAAGAGAGGGAGATTTGATAACACTATAGATTGATTTCATTTGATATCTGCATCTTTCCCAAATACAATAACTGAATAACAAAGAACATATAAACATAAGGTATAATACAATATATATAAATAATACTAATTTCATGTCAAAACGTTATTTACATATAAACATATAATAACGAATTTAATATTTCTATACAATATTATATAAATTTAAAGTATTATCAGAACTCTCTGTGAAAAATTGCAGGAGACCGCAACCATAAGCGCCTTTCTCTAAAAGTTAATATGTGCCTTGAAACTAATTACCACAGAAAGAGGGAATTTATCAATTGTAATAATGACACCTCCAGCCACATCTATTTCTGTCATTCAAATACTACGAAGATGGCGCTGTTCAGGGTTCCTCCTTTTCTGCATCAACCTCCAGAATCGAGAGATAGCCTGCTTACGAGGGGCTTTATCCGAAAATTTAAATTCTTAAAATATCACAGTACTGCCAAATAGATTGCAATAACTTCACTACTTACAGCCTCTGGTCCGTCCTACTTGTTCATCAAATGTTTTGTATTGGATTATTGTAATTAGAGTGAAAACAGATACATTTCTCACATGAGTAGAGAAAGCAGAATAAGTTTAAACTACTCTTCTGTAAACACACAATTATTATTTTAAAAGTCAAAGGTGTGGACAGGATGCAATGATCTTCTTATTACGCCCCCGCCACATACTCTCTCTTTCTTTCACTCTCCACCCCCTCTCTCTCTCTCTCTCTCTCTCTCTCTCTCTCTCTCTCTCTCTCACACACCTCTCTCTCTCTCTCTCTCTCTCTCTCTCTCTCTCTCTCTCTCACCCATCTCTCTCTCCCTCTCTCCCTCCCTCTCTGCTCTCTCTCACCCATCTCTCTCTCTCTCTCCCCCTCTCTCTCTCTCTCTCTCTCTCCCCTCTCTCTCTCTCTCTCTATCTCCCCTCCTTCCCTCTCACTCTCTCTCTCTCTCTTCTTTTCAACATTCTATCCCCCCCTCCTCCCCCTCCCTCAGTGATTCAATGGACAGAGGGGCGGGGTCGTACCCTCTGTAGCCCAACCATTCTCTGTTAAGACGTCATCTTTGCTGATCACTGTGAATGCACTCTCAAAGACATTGGTAGCCCATAAGATATCTTCTTCAAGTTCCACCGTGACATCATCGTCCCAGCTCGGAGGCTATACGAAATAAGGAAAAAAAAAAATCAAAAATATTTAATGCAAATATGATCACAAAGACTTTCAAAAATCAATTTAAAGACGTTTCAATATCCTATTGTTTATCTCGTAAAAAATGTACAGATTCCATATATATCATTGTAATGTTTGCTCATTCGATATGGTATGGAAAAGGCTACTGAAATTGCTTTTGCTTGATTTTTCGAAAAAATAAAGAGGTTACTCTTCGTGATTAGAGATGTGCTTCATCATCTTACTTATATCAATAATTGTCGGGACACCCCTAAGTTTCATTTTTTGGGGCGGGGGGTGGGGGGGGGGGGGGTGGGGGACTTTAGGGGGCTTGGGACTCTTGCAATCTCTTTCTACATATGCCTCTCTTAAATCATTTGTTATCAACGTTGGATTTTTTTTAGAGCTCCCTCTAAAACCGGTTGTACATGTATACCTTGCCATGTGTCAGAGTGATCTCTACGCCGGTTTGTGATGAAATCTCACTCGCGAG
>JAVYIG010016144.1:0-32545 GCA_035222895.1 Strongylocentrotus droebachiensis | reverse complement strand
ACAAAGCATATGATTTTTAAGTATAGTTCAACTAAAAAATAGACCTCCAATTCCTCAAGAAAAAAGAAAAAAATAATAATTATAGAAAATAGACAAGAAGAAAAGGAATTAGCAGGGAGAGAGAGGCACTTTAACACTTCACTTCAGAAAATGGGACAACTTCCACAGTTAAAGAAGGCGAGCCAAATACTTATTTCTCAGACTCAATTTTTTTTAAAATTATTATTTAAAAAATATATAATTTGATCATAAGGAAAAGGAAAACGGCACATATATGATACTTATCCTTACATTCTTGACTTTTCAAATATAATTCTTTAACAGACATATTTTGTTTAACTATTGTCAAAAACAAATCCATCGAAATCTATTACAATTCGTAATAACATACTACGAGAAATACTCCTTGTTCAGGACTAAGAAGATGAGAGTCAACATTGCGTGTTCAGAATGTTCAATCACTTTGTTTCGAGTAAGTATGACACCAAGTGAACTTAAAAAACGTAATAACAAAGGAGGGTGAGTGAAAGTGTTGACAAAGTATTGAAAAATAACTGTGGGAAAATTGGTCATTGAATAACTTGTTGATACAAGCGGTGATAAAACTATCCACTTGATCAATCGGTCATTGCAATGACGACCTTCGTCATTGCCTTGTTTTCGTTCACATTCTGCCCCATTAATATTCTCCTTTTCCTCCTTTTCCTCCTTATCGTCAGGAAATCGCATTCGTTTTTCACGTAGTGTTTGTGACTCCTAGTTAGGTGCTTTCCTCATGTCCTTTTCCTTTCAAATTTCATAGGCATAGTCTCTAACATCTCATCAAGGTCACTACATTCTTCGATTTTGGAAATCACTCATGCATGACCGTCCAGGCGCCATTTTGTCCGTTTCTGGTCCATTTTAAGGCCTTTATATCTTCCTTCCTATCTCCACTATCCTTCATCCTACAAACTTCTAACAAATTCCTCTAGATAGTCTGAGAGATGTTCTTTCATCTGCGACACATGACTTGACCTTCAAAATGCCATCTTCATACTCGAAATTCAAATCTAAAACCGACTCCGTCAAAATCTCTCAAGTTCTCGAAAATGGACCCCTAAATAATCTAAAACTGCCATAACTTTCTCATATAAATTCCGTTTTGTATTTAAATCTCACAGTTTCTTTATCTCATAATTGCACATAGCCATGCCAAATTTCACGCTCCAATGGCTTTGCACAACATAAATAGCGCCCTCTAAAGTTCTGGGAATTGGCTTTCTGTCTGTGGCCGTATCTCCATAATGGCTTGGCAAACCCGTGCCCTTTTTTGGATTTAGATACTTGAAGATATGCCCTTTCCAGCCATATACAAAATTATATACCCTATCACTGACCAAATTTGAGAAAATTGCCCTCCAAATTCGCCATTTTCAAGAAAATTGAGAAATAACTTCAACTTGCTCTAAAATGGCGATCGTTATACCTACATCAATGAAACTTTGCAGACATATGTATCCATATACGTGACAACTGTCTGCCAAGTTTGGTTAAAATTCGAATATGTCAGCGCAAAGTTATCGCCAAAAATGATGAATTTACTATGGATTACGTAATAGCGCGTTCAATGCGCGTAATACATTGCGCGCAGTTAACAATGGTGTCAAACTGACCGCAATGAAGTGCCCTTTCGAATGATACCAAGTATGGTATATGTTTACACAGAAAATTGTGAGTAAATCGCATTTGAACAAGGGTCACTATACGAATTCCGCCCGATTATAACACTTATCGGCGATGACGTCATTTTTTCAGACTACTTTTCGCCCCCTAAACATCCTTTTTTTTCGTTGAAAATTTGCAATGACATTCCGAGATGCAATACGCAGGGCACCTCGTGGCCGGATTTTTAAAGTAGTCAAGGGGGCCATTTAAGACGCCATTTTGTCCTTTAAATCTATTTTACATCACATGTTTCGATAGGATTATCATAGAAAAAAAGAGAGTAGTTTACAATAACAACCATGAAATTCTCTTTCCAATGATACCATATACGGCCCATAAAGAGACATAAAGAGAGAGAGAAAAAACAATTTAACTCCGGTCATAATACAGATCCTGTACGTTTTCCGCCCATGCATTACACGCATTGTCTATGGGGCAAATCGGGTTCACGCTTTTGACCCCTAGAACGATCTTCATTGCAATGACGCCGCATGCAACTAATCCCATTTGTTTTTGCACGCAGTGCTTGCGAGCCCTTTCTAGGTTCTTTCCCCTATCCCAATTTCTTTCAAACATCGTAGGCATAGTCACTACCATCCCATCAAGTTCACTATTGAAGGCCTTTCTTTCGCCCTACCTGTCTCCAATATTACAGAAGCTAAAGACTTCGTACAAATTGCTCTGGATAGTCCGAGAGAAGCTCTTTCGTTCGACACGTAAAAACACGGCGTCATTGCACGCACATCGTTGTGACACGATTGCATTTCTAGTTTCTTTTTGAACTCATTCATTGCCTCAGGTCAAAGTGGAGAGTGGAGTTGCCTGTACTTTCTTGAAATTGACCCTGACACGGCTTATGTGACCATAAGGAATGAATTGGACTTCGAGACATCTCCGGGAACCTGTATAATTACCGTCCAGGTAAGAGCACATCATCTATATTATTTAAACATATTTGTGGCTTACACAAAAAAAATCATCTATATTGCTACAAATTCTTATTCTTCCTCCCCCCTTCCGTATTTCCTCCTCCTTTAATATTTTTTTCTGTTTCTCCTTCTCCTCCTCCTCCTCCTTCTTCTTCTTCTTCTTCTTCTTCATCTTCTTCGTCTTCTTCTCTTTTTCTTCTTCTCCTTCTTCTTCTTCTTCTTCTTCTTCTTGATCTTCTTCTTCTTCTTCTTCTTCTTCTTTTCTTCTTTTTCTTCAACATGATATATTAAGTTCTTGTTAATATTCTACTTCTTCATCAACTTATTTTTCTTGATATTATCAGGTGGGCTGTATCTAATACAGACCACCTTATATTTTTGTTAAAATCGCCTTTATTATTTATTATTTATTTATTTATTATCAGGTGGGCTGTATCTAATACAGACCACCTTATATTTTTGTTAAAATCGCCTTTATTATTTTTATTTATTTATCAGGTGGGCTGTATCTAATACAGACCACCTTATATTTTTGTTAAAATCGCCTTTATTATTTTTATTTATTTATCAGGTGGGCTGTATCTAATACAGACCACCTTATATTTTTGTTAAAATCGCCTTTATTATTTTTTTTATTTATTTATTTATTTTTCTTATTTCGACCCACTTTTTTGTTAGCAAGATAACTTGAAAAGGGTTGAATGAAATACCTTGAAATTTGGCACACATATGTATAGGCATATGGAAAAAGCACAGTAAGGTTTTCAACCTTGACCTTGACTGATGACGTCATCTAGGCGCCATTTTGTGAAATTTTCTGAAAATAAACTCATGATCATATCTTCATAACCAAAAGGTATTTCTCATTCATATTTATTATGATCAAGGTCAATATCAGTCCAGTCAATTTCAGGTCAAAAAACGCGCGCGTGCGCGTACGTCCGCGCGTCAATGCGCGCGCAAAATTTTTAAATGCTCAAAATCATCTTAAATTTATTTTGCATACGTTTCAGGTCATTTTAAGCATTTTATAAAAAATCGCGCGTACGAGCATGCGCGCGCGTTTTCGCGCGTAACACCATTAAAAAACATAGAATCGCCATTTTTTTTTCTTTCATGATATTTCTCATATTTTTTCAAGGAATTTGATTCCATGTTTATCTCTTTATGACCATTATTAACAAGATGAGCATAAATTCAAGATAAATGTCAGTGCGCGGGAGGTCTTTTAATACATAGCATATATGGGCAAAAACATGCCTATACAAAATCCGTAATAGCTCTTTGGAATGCACCGGGATCCTCAATTTTTTTTCCTATTAAGATAGAGTATGAGTCGGAAATATGATTCCATGTCTCATTTGGCCATTAAGTGTATCGTGACATCATCACAATGGCCTTGGAACTCAAAATACGAATTTGCATATTATGACGTCAGCATATTTATGTAAAATTTATTGTATCTCTGTAAATATTGATCAATTTTCTTCAAAATTTCGATATGTTGTAGCTAAGACAATTCTCTACGAGCGCAGTAATAACTATTTTTCATTTTGATGACGTCATTATAGTGAAAATTTGGATTAAAGGCCTCATGTAAAAAACTTCATAATTTGCGTGTTATGCCTATAGAAGGTGAATTTAGTTCACGTTATGAATCTACATGATATTGTTTTTTAAGAATTTGTAAGCAGTATGTCGCTTATTTTTGCTCTATTTTGTCTCAAATTTTAGTTGACCAGCCCACCTATACTTGTTCCAAACAAGTATTATATGTCTAGTTTATTTTTCTTATTTCGACCCACTTTTTTGTTAGCAAGATAACTTAAAAATGGTTGAATGAAAAACCTTGAAATTTGGCACATATATGTATAGGCATATGGAGAAAACACAGTAAGGTTTTCAACCTTGACCTTGACTGATGACGTCATCTAGGCGCCATTTTGTGAAATTTTCTGAAAATAAACTCATGATCATATCTTCATAACCAAAAAGTATTTCTCATTCATATTTATTATGATCAAGGTCAATATCAGTCCAGTCAATTTCAGGTCAAAAAACGCGCGCGTGCGCGTACGTCCGCGCGTCAATGCGCGCGCCAAATTTTTAAATGCTCAAAATCGTCTCAAATTTTTTTTGCATACGTTTCAGGTCATTTTAAGCATTTTATAAAAAATCGCGCGTACGAGCATGCGCGCGCGTTTTCGCGCGTAACACCATTAAAAAACATAGAATCGCCATTTTTTTTTTTTTCATGATATTTCTCATATTTTTTCAAGGAATTTGATTCCATGTTTTTTCTCTTTATGACCATTATTAACAAGATGAGCGTAAATTCAAGATAAATGTCAGTGCGCGCGAGGTCTTTTAATACATAGCATATATGGGTAAAAACATGCCTATACAAAATCCGTTATAGCTCTTTGGAATGCACCGGGATCCTCAATTTTTTTTCATATTAAGATAGAGTATGAGTCGGAAATATGATTCCATGTCTCATTTGGCCATTAAGTGTATCGTGACATCATCACAATGGCCTTGGAACTCAAAATACGAATTTGCATATTATGACGTCAGCATATTTATGTAAAATTGATTGTATCTCTGTAAATATTGATCAATTTTCTTCAAAATTTCGATATGTTGTAGCTAAGACAATTTTCTACAAGCGCAGTTATAACCATTTTTCATTTTGATGACGTCATCATAGTGAAAATTTTGATGAAAGGCCTCATGTCAAAAACTTCATGATTTGCGTGTTATGCCTATAGAAGGTGAATTTAGTTCACGTTATGAATCTACATGATATTGTCTTTTAAGAATTTGTAAGCAGTATGTCGCTTATTTTTGCTCTATTTTGTCTCAAATGTTAGTTGACCAGCCCACCTATACTTGTTCCAAACAAGTATTATATGTCTAGTTTATTTTTCTTATTTCGACCCACTTTTTTGTTAGCAAGATAACTTAAAAATGCTTGAATGAAATACCTTGAAATTTGGCACATATATGTATAGGCATATGGAGAAAACACAGTAAGGTTTTCAACCTTGACCTTGACTGATGACGTCATCTAGGCGCCATTTTGTGAAATTTTCTGAAAATAAACTCATGATCATATCTTCATAAAGGAAAGTCATTTCGCATTCATATTTATCATGATCAAGGTCAATATCAGTCCGGTTATTTTCAGGTCAAAAAACGCGCGCGTGCGCGTACGTCCGCGCGTCAATGCGCGCGCAAAACTTTTAAATGCTCAAAATCGTCTCAAATTTATTTTGCATACGTTTCAGGTCATTTTAAGCATTTTATAAAAAAATCGCGCGTACGAGCATGCGCGCGCGTTTTCGCGCGTAACACCATTAACAAACATAGAATCGCCATTTTCTTTTTCTTTCATGATATTTCTCATATTTTTTCAAGGAATTTGATACCATGTTTATCTCTTTATGACCATTATTAACAAGATGAGCGTAAATTCAAGATAAATGTCAGTGCGCGCGAGCTCTTTTAATACATAGCATATATGGGCAAAAACATGCCTATACAAAATCCGTTATAGCTCTTTGGAATGCACCGGAATCCTCATTTTTTTTTCATATTTAGATAGAGTATGAGTCGGAAATATGATTCCATGTCTCATTTGGCCATTAAGTGTATCGTGACATCATCACAATGGCCTTGGAACTCAAAATACGAATTTGCATATTATGACGTCAGCATATTTATGTAAAATTGATTGTATCTCTGTAAATATTGATCAATTTTCTTCAAAATTTCGATATGTTGTAGCTAAGACAATTCTCTACAAGCGCAGTAATAACCATTTTTCATTTTGATGACGTCATCATAGTGAAAATTTTGATTAAAGGCCTCATGTCAAAAACTTCATAATTTGCGTGTTATGCCTATAGAAGGTGAATTTAGTTCACGTTATGAATCTACATGATATTGTTTTTTAAGAATTTGTAAGCAGTATGTCGCTTATTTTTGCTCTATTTTGTCTCAAATGTTAGTTGACCAGCCCACCTATACTTGTTCCAAACAAGTATTACATGTCTAGTTTATTTTTCTTATTTCGACCCACTTTTTTGTTAGCAAGATAACTTTGAAATGGTTAAATCAAATAACTTGAAATTTGGCACAAATATGTATAGGCATATATAGATATCAAAATAACGTTTTCAACCTTGACCTTGACTGATTACGTCATCTAGGCGCCATTTTGTGAATTTTAACTTATGATCATATCTTCATAATGGAAAGTAATTTCTTATTCATATTTTGCAAGATCAAGGTCAATATTAGTCCGGTCAATTTCAGGTCAAAAAACGCGCGCGTACGCGTACGTCCGCGCGTTAGCGCGCGCGCAAAAATTTATAATGCTCAACATCATCTCCAATTTTTTTTGGATACGTTTCAGGTCATTTTAAGCATTTTATAAAAAATCGCGCGTACGAGCATGCGCGCGCGTTTTCGCGCGTAACACCATTACAAAACATAGAATCGCCATTTTTTTTTCTTTCATGATATTTCTCATATTTTTTCAAGGAATTTGATACCATGTTTATCTCTTTATGACCATTATGAACAAGATGAGCGTAAATTCAAGATAAATGTCAGTGCGCGCGAGCTCTTTTAATACATAGCATATATGGGCAAAAACATGCCTATACAAAATCCGTTATAGCTCTTTGGAATGCACCGGGATCCTCAATTATTTTTCATATTTAGATAGAGTATGAGTCGGAAATGTGATTTCATGTCTCATTTGGCCATTAAGTGTATCGTGACATCATCACAATGGCCTTGGAACTCAAAATACGAATTTGCATATTATGACGTCAGCATATTTATGTAAAATTGATTGTATCTCTGTAAATATTGATCAATTTTCTTCAAAATTTCGATATGTTGTAGCTAAGACAATTCTCTACAAGCGCAATAATAACCATTTTTCATTTTGATGACGTCATCATAGTGAAAATTTTGATTAAAGGCCTCATGTCAAAAACTACATAATTTGCGTGTTATGCCTATAGAAGGTGAATTTAGTTCACGTTATGAATCTACATGATATTGTTTTTTAAGAATTTGTAAGCAGTATGTCGCTTATTTTTGCTCTATTTTGTCTCAAGTTTTAGTTGACCAGCCCACCTATACTTGTTCCAAACAAGTATTATATGTCTAGTTTATTTTTCTTATTTCGACCCACTTTTTGTTAGCAAAATAACTTGAAAATGGCTAAATCAAATAACTTGAAATTTGGCACACATATGTATAGGCATATGGAGAAAACACGGTAAGGTTTTAAACCTTGACCTTGACTGATGACGTCATCTAGGCGCCATTTTGTGAAATGTTCTGAAAATTTACTCATGATCATATTTTCATAACGGTAAGTTATTTCTCATTCATATTTATCATGATCAAGGTCAATATCAGTCCGGTCAATTTCATGTCAAAAAGCGCGCGCGTGCGCGTACGTCCGCGCGTCAGTGCGCGCGCAAAAATTAAAAATGCTCAAAATCGTCTCAAATTTTTTTTGCATACGTTTCAGGTCATTTCAAGCATTTTATAAAAAATCGCGCGTACGAGCATGCGCGCGCGTTTTCGTGCGTAACAACATTACAAAACATAGAATCGCCATTTTTTTTTCTTTCATGATATTTCTCATATTTTTTCAAGGAATTTGATACCATGTTTATCTCTTTATGACCATTATTAACAAGATGAGCGTAAATTCAAGATAAATGTCAATGCACGCGAGCTCTTTTAATACATAGCATATATGGGCAAAAACATGCCTATACAAAATCCATTATAGCTCTTTGGAATGAACCGTGACCTTCAATGTTTTTTCATTTTTAAATAGAGTATGAGTCGGAAATATGATTCCATGTCTCATTTGGCCATTAAGTGTATCGTGACATCATCATAATGGCCTTGGAACTCAAAATACGAATTTGCATATTATGAAGTCAGCATATTTATGTAAAATTGATTGTATCTCTGTATATATTGATCGATTCTCTTCAAAATTTCGATATGTTGTAGCTAAGATAATTCTCTACAAGTTCTATAATAATAATTTTTCATTTTGATGACGTCATCAGAGTAAAAATTTCGATTAAAGGGCACATATCAGAAATTTCTGAAGTTGCGTGTTATGTCTGTGGAAGGTGAATTTCGTTTACATCATTACATCAATGACATTGTTTTTTAGCAGTATCTCGCTTATTTTTGCTCTATTTTGTCTCAAATTTGAGTTGACCAGCCCACCTATACTTGTTCCAAACAAGTATTATGTCTAGTTTATTTTTCTTATTTCGACCCACTTTTTGTTAGCAAAATAACTTGAAAATGGCTAAATCAAATAACTTGAAATTTGGCACACATATGTATAGGCATATGGAGAAAACACGGTAAGGTTTTAAACCTTGACCTTGACTGATGACGTCATCTAGGCGCCATTTTGTGAAATTTTCTGAAAATTTACTCATGATCATATTTTCATAACGGTAAGTTATTTCTCATTCATATTTATCATGATCAAGGTCAATATCAGTCCGGTCAATTTCATGTAAAAAAGCGCGCGCGTGCGCGTACGTCCGCGCGTCAATGCGCGCGCAAAATGTTTAAATGCTCAAAATCGTTTCAAATTTATTTTGCATACGTTTCAGGTCATTTAAAGCATTTTATAAAAAATCGCGCGTACGAGCATGCGCGCGCGTTTTCGCGCGTAACACCATTAAAAAACATAGAATCGCCATTTTTTTTTCTTTCATGATATTTCTCATATTTTTTCAAGGAATTTGATTCCATGTTTATCTCTTTATGACCATTATTAACAAGATGAGCGTAAATTCAAGATAAATGTCAGTGCGCGCGAGGTCTTTTAATACATAGCATATATGGGTAAAAACATGCCTATACAAAATCCGTTATAGCTCTTTGGAATGCACCGGGATCCTCAATTTTTTTTCATATTAAGATAGAGTATGAGTCGGAAATATGATTCCATGTCTCATTCGGCCATTAAGTGTATCGTGACATCATCACAATGGCCTTGGAACTCAAAATACGAATTTGCATATTATGACGTCAGCATATTTATGTAAAATTGATTGTATCTCTGTAAATATTGATCAATTTTCTTCAAAATGTCGATATGTTGTAGCTAAGACAATTCTCTACAAGCGCAGTGGTAACCATTTTTCATTTTGATGACGTCATCATAGTGAAAATTTTGATTAAAGGCCTCATGTCAAAAACTTCATAATTTGCGTGTTATGCCTATAGAAGGTGAATTTAGTTCACGTTATGAATCTACATGATATTGTTTGTTAAGAATTTGTAAGCAGTATGTCGCTTATTTTTGCTCTATTTTCTGTCAAATGTTAGTTGACCAGCCCACCTATACTTGTTCCAAACAAGTATTATATGTCTAGTCAGGTGGGCTGTATCTAATACAGACCACCTTATATTTTTGTTAAAATTGCCTTTATTATTATTTTTATTTATTTATTTTTCTTAATTCTCGCCACTTTTTTGTTAGCAAGAAAACTTGAAATTGTCTAAATCAAATAACTTGAAATTTGGCACACATATGTATAGGCATATAGAGAAATCACAATAACGTTTTCAACCTTGACCTTGACTGATGACGTCATCTAGGCGCCATTTTGTGAAATTTTCTGAAAATCAACTCTTGTTCATATCTTCATAACCAAAAGTAATTTCTCATTCATATTTATCATGATCAAGGTCAATATCCGTCCGGTCAATTTCAGGTCAAAAAACGCGCGCGTGCGCGTACGTCCGCGCGTCAGTGCACGTGCAAAAAAATTAAATGCTCAAAATCGTCTCAAAGTTATTTTGCATACGTTTCAGGTAATTTTAAGCATTTTATTAAAAAACGCGCACACTCGCATGCGCGCGCGTTTTTGCGCGTAACACCATTACAAAACATAGAATCGCTATTTTTTTTTTCTTTCATGATATTTCTCATATTTCTTCGAGGAATTTGATACCATGTTTATCTCTTTATGACCATTAATAACAAGATGAGCGTCAATTCAAGATAAATGTCTGTGCGCGCGAGCTCTTTTAATACATAGCATATATGGGCAAAAACATGCCTATACAAAATCCATTATAGCTCTTTGGAATAAACCGTGACCTTCAATTTGTTTCATATTTGGATAGAGTATGAGTCGGATATATGATTACATGTCTCATTTGGCCATTAAGTGTATTGTGACATCAACATAATGGCCTTGGAACCCAAAATACGAATTTGCATATTATGACGTCAGCATATTTATGTAAAATTGATTGTATCTCTGTAAATATTGATTGATTTTCTTCCAAATTTCGATATGTTGTTGCTCAGATAATTCTCTACAAGCTCAATAATAACCATTTTTCATTTTGATGACGTCATTAGAGTAAAAATTTCGATTAAAGGCCTCATGTCAGAAATTTCATAATTTGCGTGTTATGACTATATAAGGTGAATTTCGTTCACATAATGAATCTACACGATATTGTTTTTTAAGAATTTTTAAGCAGTATCTCGCTTATTTTTGCTCTATTTTGTCTCAAATTTGTGTTGACCAGCCCACCTATACTTGTTCCAAACAAGTATTATATGTCTAGTCAGGTGGGCTGTATATAATACAGAACACCTTATGTTTTCGTTAGAATATTTTTCTTAATTCTCGCCACTTTTTTGTTAGCAGGATAACTTGAAAATGGCTCAATCAATTGCCTTGAAATTTGGCACACATATTTATTGGCATGAGGAAAGAGCACAATAAGGTTTTCAACCTTGACCTTGACTGATAACGTCATCTAGGCGCCATTTTGTGAAAATCAACATATGATCATATCTTCATAACGGAAAGTTTTTTCTCATTCATATTTATCATGATCAAGGTGAATATCAGTCCGGTCAATTTCAGGTCCAAAAACGCGCGCGTACGCCATTATTAGCAATGGCATTTTATAAAGAGTCGCGCGCACGCGCATGCGCGCGCGTTTTCGTTTGTCACGGCCGAACGCAAAATAATTCCTCCCGGGTATCTTTTGACACAGTATTCCTCATATTTTTCCGAACAATTTGATACCATGTTTATCTCCTTACGACCATTATTAAGGGAATGAGCGTCCGTTCAAGATAAATGTCCGTGTGCGTGAACTCTTGTAATACATAGCATATATGGGCAACAACACGCCTATATAAAACCCTTATGGCTCTTTGGGATGCACGGGAACCCTCGATTTGTGTTCATATTCGGATAGAGTATGAGTGGGAGATGTGATTTCATGTCTCATTTGGCCATTAGGTATATCGTGTCATCATCATATTGACCTTGGAACTCAAAATACGAATTTGCATATTATGACGTCAGCATATTTATGGAAAAATTGATTGTATCTCTGTAAATATTAATTGAATCTCTTCCTAATGTTGATATCTTGTAGTTGAGGCGATTGTCTACATGATCACTGCACATTAGTTTTCATTTTGATGACGTCATCATAGTGAAAATTGCGATTAAAGCTAACTGGACAGATTTTCTTAATTTGCGTGTTAAGCCTATGGGAGGTGCCAATTTCGTTCAAATCATGGATCTACATGACATCAATCTTTGAGCCCTATCTAGCTCATTTGTGCTCTATGTTCTCCCAAATTTTGGTATGTTATAGCTGAGACTACGGGCTATAAAAGTTGTGCCTTTTGTTTTTTAATCAGATGGTGGGATCATGTCAAAATTTTCAATTGAAAGTTGAAATTGCAAATTTCTGTGGAACTTTGCGTAGTTAGTAATACGTGGATTACGTCACGATTTCTCTTTATCAGGTGGGCTGTATATAATACAGAACACCTTATGTTTTCGTTAGAATATTTTTCTTAATTCTCGCCACTTTTTTGTTAGCAGGATAACTTGAAAATGGCTCAATCAATTGCCTTGAAATTTGGCACACATATTTATTGGCATGAGGAAAGAGCACAATAAGGTTTTCAACCTTGACCTTGACTGATAACGTCATCTAGGCGCCATTTTGTGAAAATCAACATATGATCATATCTTCATAACGGAAAGTTTTTTCTCATTCATATTTATCATGATCAAGGTGAATATCAGTCCGGTCAATTTCAGGTCCAAAAACGCGCGCGTACGCCATTATTAGCAATGGCATTTTATAAAGAGTCGCGCGCACGCGCATGCGCGCGCGTTTTCGTTTGTCACGGCCGAACGCAAAATAATTCCTCCCGGGTATCTTTTGACACAGTATTCCTCATATTTTTCCGAACAATTTGATACCATGTTTATCTCCTTACGACCATTATTAAGGGAATGAGCGTCCGTTCAAGATAAATGTCCGTGTGCGTGAACTCTTGTAATACATAGCATATATGGGCAACAACACGCCTATATAAAACCCTTATGGCTCTTTGGGATGCACGGGAACCCTCGATTTGTGTTCATATTCGGATAGAGTATGAGTGGGAGATGTGATTTCATGTCTCATTTGGCCATTAGGTATATCGTGTCATCATCATATTGACCTTGGAACTCAAAATACGAATTTGCATATTATGACGTCAGCATATTTATGGAAAAATTGATTGTATCTCTGTAAATATTAATTGAATCTCTTCCTAATGTTGATATCTTGTAGTTGAGGCGATTGTCTACATGATCACTGCACATTAGTTTTCATTTTGATGACGTCATCATAGTGAAAATTGCGATTAAAGCTAACTGGACAGATTTTCTTAATTTGCGTGTTAAGCCTATGGGAGGTGCCAATTTCGTTCAAATCATGGATCTACATGACATCAATCTTTGAGCCCTATCTAGCTCATTTGTGCTCTATGTTCTCCCAAATTTTGGTATGTTATAGCTGAGACTACGGGCTATAAAAGTTGTGCCTTTTGTTTTTTAATCAGATGGTGGGATCATGTCAAAATTTTCAATTGAAAGTTGAAATTGCAAATTTCTGTGGAACTTTGCGTAGTTAGTAATACGTGGATTACGTCACGATTTCTCTTTATCAGGTGGGCTGTATATAATACAGAACACCTTATGTTTTCGTTAGAATATTTTTCTTAATTCTCGCCACTTTTTTGTTAGCAGGATAACTTGAAAATGGCTCAATCAATTGCCTTGAAATTTGGCACACATATTTATTGGCATGAGGAAAGAGCACAATAAGGTTTTCAACCTTGACCTTGACTGATAACGTCATCTAGGCGCCATTTTGTGAAAATCAACATATGATCATATCTTCATAACGGAAAGTTTTTTCTCATTCATATTTATCATGATCAAGGTGAATATCAGTCCGGTCAATTTCAGGTCCAAAAACGCGCGCGTACGCCATTATTAGCAATGGCATTTTATAAAGAGTCGCGCGCACGCGCATGCGCGCGCGTTTTCGTTTGTCACGGCCGAACGCAAAATAATTCCTCCCGGGTATCTTTTGACACAGTATTCCTCATATTTTTCCGAACAATTTGATACCATGTTTATCTCCTTACGACCATTATTAAGGGAATGAGCGTCCGTTCAAGATAAATGTCCGTGTGCGTGAACTCTTGTAATACATAGCATATATGGGCAACAACACGCCTATATAAAACCCTTATGGCTCTTTGGGATGCACGGGAACCCTCGATTTGTGTTCATATTCGGATAGAGTATGAGTGGGAGATGTGATTTCATGTCTCATTTGGCCATTAGGTATATCGTGTCATCATCATATTGACCTTGGAACTCAAAATACGAATTTGCATATTATGACGTCAGCATATTTATGGAAAAATTGATTGTATCTCTGTAAATATTAATTGAATCTCTTCCTAATGTTGATATCTTGTAGTTGAGGCGATTGTCTACATGATCACTGCACATTAGTTTTCATTTTGATGACGTCATCATAGTGAAAATTGCGATTAAAGCTAACTGGACAGATTTTCTTAATTTGCGTGTTAAGCCTATGGGAGGTGCCAATTTCGTTCAAATCATGGATCTACATGACATCAATCTTTGAGCCCTATCTAGCTCATTTGTGCTCTATGTTCTCCCAAATTTTGGTATGTTATAGCTGAGACTACGGGCTATAAAAGTTGTGCCTTTTGTTTTTTAATCAGATGGTGGGATCATGTCAAAATTTTCAATTGAAAGTTGAAATTGCAAATTTCTGTGGAACTTTGCGTAGTTAGTAATACGTGGATTACGTCACGATTTCTCTTTATCAGGTGGGCTGTATATAATACAGAACACCTTATGTTTTCGTTAGAATATTTTTCTTAATTCTCGCCACTTTTTTGTTAGCAGGATAACTTGAAAATGGCTCAATCAATTGCCTTGAAATTTGGCACACATATTTATTGGCATGAGGAAAGAGCACAATAAGGTTTTCAACCTTGACCTTGACTGATAACGTCATCTAGGCGCCATTTTGTGAAAATCAACATATGATCATATCTTCATAACGGAAAGTTTTTTCTCATTCATATTTATCATGATCAAGGTGAATATCAGTCCGGTCAATTTCAGGTCCAAAAACGCGCGCGTACGCCATTATTAGCAATGGCATTTTATAAAGAGTCGCGCGCACGCGCATGCGCGCGCGTTTTCGTTTGTCACGGCCGAACGCAAAATAATTCCTCCCGGGTATCTTTTGACACAGTATTCCTCATATTTTTCCGAACAATTTGATACCATGTTTATCTCCTTACGACCATTATTAAGGGAATGAGCGTCCGTTCAAGATAAATGTCCGTGTGCGTGAACTCTTGTAATACATAGCATATATGGGCAACAACACGCCTATATAAAACCCTTATGGCTCTTTGGGATGCACGGGAACCCTCGATTTGTGTTCATATTCGGATAGAGTATGAGTGGGAGATGTGATTTCATGTCTCATTTGGCCATTAGGTATATCGTGTCATCATCATATTGACCTTGGAACTCAAAATACGAATTTGCATATTATGACGTCAGCATATTTATGGAAAAATTGATTGTATCTCTGTAAATATTAATTGAATCTCTTCCTAATGTTGATATCTTGTAGTTGAGGCGATTGTCTACATGATCACTGCACATTAGTTTTCATTTTGATGACGTCATCATAGTGAAAATTGCGATTAAAGCTAACTGGACAGATTTTCTTAATTTGCGTGTTAAGCCTATGGGAGGTGCCAATTTCGTTCAAATCATGGATCTACATGACATCAATCTTTGAGCCCTATCTAGCTCATTTGTGCTCTATGTTCTCCCAAATTTTGGTATGTTATAGCTGAGACTACGGGCTATAAAAGTTGTGCCTTTTGTTTTTTAATCAGATGGTGGGATCATGTCAAAATTTTCAATTGAAAGTTGAAATTGCAAATTTCTGTGGAACTTTGCGTAGTTAGTAATACGTGGATTACGTCACGATTTCTCTTTATCAGGTGGGCTGTATATAATACAGAACACCTTATGTTTTCGTTAGAATATTTTTCTTAATTCTCGCCACTTTTTTGTTAGCAGGATAACTTGAAAATGGCTCAATCAATTGCCTTGAAATTTGGCACACATATTTATTGGCATGAGGAAAGAGCACAATAAGGTTTTCAACCTTGACCTTGACTGATAACGTCATCTAGGCGCCATTTTGTGAAAATCAACATATGATCATATCTTCATAACGGAAAGTTTTTTCTCATTCATATTTATCATGATCAAGGTGAATATCAGTCCGGTCAATTTCAGGTCCAAAAACGCGCGCGTACGCCATTATTAGCAATGGCATTTTATAAAGAGTCGCGCGCACGCGCATGCGCGCGCGTTTTCGTTTGTCACGGCCGAACGCAAAATAATTCCTCCCGGGTATCTTTTGACACAGTATTCCTCATATTTTTCCGAACAATTTGATACCATGTTTATCTCCTTACGACCATTATTAAGGGAATGAGCGTCCGTTCAAGATAAATGTCCGTGTGCGTGAACTCTTGTAATACATAGCATATATGGGCAACAACACGCCTATATAAAACCCTTATGGCTCTTTGGGATGCACGGGAACCCTCGATTTGTGTTCATATTCGGATAGAGTATGAGTGGGAGATGTGATTTCATGTCTCATTTGGCCATTAGGTATATCGTGTCATCATCATATTGACCTTGGAACTCAAAATACGAATTTGCATATTATGACGTCAGCATATTTATGGAAAAATTGATTGTATCTCTGTAAATATTAATTGAATCTCTTCCTAATGTTGATATCTTGTAGTTGAGGCGATTGTCTACATGATCACTGCACATTAGTTTTCATTTTGATGACGTCATCATAGTGAAAATTGCGATTAAAGCTAACTGGACAGATTTTCTTAATTTGCGTGTTAAGCCTATGGGAGGTGCCAATTTCGTTCAAATCATGGATCTACATGACATCAATCTTTGAGCCCTATCTAGCTCATTTGTGCTCTATGTTCTCCCAAATTTTGGTATGTTATAGCTGAGACTACGGGCTATAAAAGTTGTGCTTTTAGATTTTTGATCAGATGGTGGGATCTTGTTGAAATTTTTAATTGAATGTTAAATTCGCAAAATTCTGTAAAACATTGCTAGAATTATGCATATGTCACGTATGTCCTATTTGTGAAAATTAAACGTTAGCAGTTTCCTAGTATTCAAATCAAACAAGGAAACCCCCTTTACTTTCTAGACTTTACTGTCAGACACTATTGAGTGACTGACCGACTTTTTTCCTCTGCTAATGAAATACATAAAATGAGCTTAAAGGGTACATGAGCATTTGTCCACATCAATAACCCACTTCTTGTAATGGCCCAAAATAAACTGATTGAATCTATGCGCAGCACAATATAGGTAAAACATGACGGGTGGAGCATTTCATGGAAGAAGATGAAATTGTGAAAAATGCATTCTTCATTATGTCAATTAGGGTCGAAGGTGTATCTGCTTAGTGTATGAGGTCAATGGTCATAGATTGTCTCAATCTATCTTCTATAGATCCATAATGGTCAATATACTACACAGTTGAAACTTTTCATATGGATAGACCTTAATATGGAGAGCATTTTAGAAGATAATATAAAATCGCGAAAATACATTCTTCATTATTTAAAACATTAGCATACGTATCACCTAAATTGTCAAAGTGACACTTTCAAGTTATTATTATTCCCATTTATTATTCTGCCATTAATTTGTTCGCAGGATATCTCAAGAATGAATAAAGCCATTATCATGGAACTTGCACTGATGATTGATATTAGTATAACTTAGAATTGTGTTACTTTTCAGTAACTCAAGATCATCGTGACGTCATTCAGGCGCTATTTTGTGAAAATCAACTTATAATCATATCTTCATAACGAGTCATCAAAACTGAACCATATTTAAAACACATGAACTTCAGATCAAGTTTCGAAATAACATCTCATCAAAATCCGCGCGCGTCTGAATGTTAAAATGCTCAAAATCAATTTTTAATCAAAACAGAGTATATGTCCTAGGCCATTTAAAGCATTTCGAAAATTATGCACGCGCGTTTTTGCGTGTAACGCCATTACACAACATAGAAACGCTATTTTTTTTCTTTCATGATATTTCATAACGGAATGAGCGTCCGTTTAAGATAATTTATGGAAAATTGATTGTATCTCTGTAAATATTGATCGATTGTCTTCCAAATTTCGATATGTGTTTGCTAAGAAATTTCTCTACAAGCTCAGTCATAACCATTTTTCTTTTTGAAGACGTCATCATAGTGAAAATTTTGATTAAAGGGCACATATCAGAAATTTCATATAATGCGTGTTATGCCCATAGAAGATGAATTTCGTTCACGTCATAAATCTACATGATATTCTTTTATAAGAATTTTTAAGCAGTATCTCGCTTATTTTCTCTCTATTTTGTCTCAAATTTTAGTTGACCAGCCCACCTATACTTGTTCCAAACAAGTATTACATGTCTAGTTATTTATTTATTTTTCTTATTTCGACCCACTTTTTTGTTAGCAAGATAACTTTGAAATGGTTCAATCAAATGCTTTGAAATTTGGCATACATATGTATAGGCATATAGAAAAATCAAAATAAGGTTTTCAACCTTGACCTTGACTGATGACGTCATCTAGGCGCCATTTTGTGAAAAATAACTCATGATCATATCTTCATAACCAAAATTCATTTCTCATTCATATTTATCATGATCAAGGTCAATATCCGTCCGGTCAATTTTCGGTCAAAAAACCCGCGCGTGCGCGTACGTCCGCGCGTCAGTGCGCGCACAAAATTTTATAATGCTCAAAATCGTCTCAAATTTTTTTTGCATACGTTTTAGGTCATTTTAAGCATTTTATAAAAAATCGCGCGTACGAGCATGCGCGCGCGTTTTCGCGCGTAACACCATTAAAAAACATAGAATCGCCATTTTTTTTTCTTTCATGATATTTCTCATATTTTTTCAAGGAATTTGATTCCATGTTTATCTCTTTATGACCATTATTAACAAGATGAGCGTAAATTCAAAATAAATGTCAGTGCGCGCGAGGTCTTTTAATACATAGCATATATGGGCAAAAACATGCCTATACAAAATCCGTTATAGCTCTTTGGAATGCACCGGGATCCTCAATTTTTTTTCATATTAAGATAGAGTATGAGTCGGAAATATGATTCCATGTCTCATTTGGCCATTAAGTGTATCGTGACATCATCACAATGGCCTTGGAACTCAAAATACGAATTTGCATATTATGACGTCAGCATATTTATGTAAAATTGATTTTATCTCTGTAAATATTGATCAATTTTCTTCAAAATGTCGATATGTTGTAGCTAAGACAATTCTCTACAAGCGCAGTAATAACCATTTTTCATTTTGATGACGTCATCATAGTGAAAATTTTGATTAAAGGCCTCATGTCAAAAACTTCATAATTTGCGTGTTATGCCTATAGAAGGTGAATTTAGTTCACGTTATGAATCTACATGATATTGTCTTTTAAGAATTTGTAAGCAGTATGTCGCTTATTTTTGCTCTATTTTGTCTCAAATGTTAGTTGACCAGCCCACCTATACTTGTTCCAAACAAGTATTATATGTCTAGTTATTTATTTATTTTTCTTAATTCTCGCCACTTTTTTGTTAGCAAGATAACTTGAAAATGGTTGAATGAAATACCTTGAAATTTTGCACACATATGTATAGGCATATGGAAAAAACACAGTAAGGTTTTCAACCTTGACCTTGACTGATGACGTCATCTAGGCGCCATTTTGTGAAATTTTCTGAAAATAAACTCATGATCATATCTTCCTAACCAAAAGGTATTTCTCATTCATATTTATTATGATCAAGGTCAATATCAGTCCAGTCAATTTCAGGTCAAAAAACGCGCGCGTGCGCGTACGTCCGCGCGTCAATGCGCGCGCAAAATTTTTAAATGCTCAAAATCGTCTCAAATTTATTTTGCATACGTTTCAGGTCATTTTAAGCATTTTATAAAAAATCGCGCGTAAGAGCATGCGCGCGCGTTTTCGCGCGTAACACCATTAAAAAACATAGAATCGCCATTTTTTTTTCTTTCATGATATTTCTCATATTTTTCCAAGGAATTTGATTCCATGTTTATCTCTTTATGACCATTATTAACAAGATGAGCGTAAATTCAAGATAAATGTCAGTGCGCGCGAGGTCTTTTAATACATAGCATATATGGGCAAAAACATGCCTATACAAAATCCGTTATAGCTCTTTGGAATGCACCGGGATCCTCAATTTTTTTTCATATTAAGATAGAGTATGAGTCGGAAATATGATTCCATGTCTCATTTGGCCATTAAGTGTATCGTGACATCATCACAATGGCCTTGGAACTCAAAATACGAATTTGCATATTATGACGTCAGCATATTTATGTAAAATTTATTGTATCTCTGTAAATATTGATCAATTTTCTTTAAAATTTCGATATGTTGTAGCTAAGACAATTCTCTACAAGCGCAGTAATAACCTCTTTTCATTTTGATGACGTCATCATAGTGAAAATTTTGATTAAAGGCCTCATGTCAAAAACTTCATAATTTGCGTGTTATGCCTATAGAAGTTGAATTTAGTTCACGTTATGAATCTACATGATATTGTTTTTTAAGAATTTGTAAGCAGTATGTCGCTTATTTTTGCTCTATTTTGTCTCAAATTTTAGTTGACCAGCCCACCTATACTTGTTCCAAACAAGTATTATATGTCTAGTTGTTATTGGTGTTGTTGTTGTTCTTTTGTTCTTCAATTACCCCCTGGGCAATCATCCCCACGGAAAACTACCCCCCCCCCCCGAGGATAAATACAACCAGAACATTTATTACCCCCTCCCCCGAGAACTACCCCAAGGATAATAACCCCCTAAAAAATCAGGCTGAACTTCCCATTTAACGAATAGGGGGTGATTTTCGGGGGAGGGAGGTAATTTTTCGCAGGGGTTGCTGTCCTTGGTCTTCCTCGGGGCGGGGGTAATTTTCCTAGGGGGGGGGGGGGGGTATTTTTCAGTGGTGGTGGTAATTGTCATCGGGGATAATTCTCCGGGGGAAATTTTCCGGGGGGTTATTGTCCTTGGGGGTAATTTTTCCGGGGGGTATTGTCCTTGGGGCGTGTTTCCGGGGGGTAATTTTCCAGAGGTTGTTTGCCCAGGGGGTAGTTGTCCTGATACACATCGTGACAATTGCGAGGTGGTTGGCACTACGGCCCAGACATTGCATGTAATGACGTCATCGTTGTCGCTTTCAGCATCATCATAATGATCATCGTCATAACCATCATCGTCATCATACTCACAATCTGTTATTTTCTACTCCGATTATAGGCGGTACAACAGAACGATTTGAACATGGTTGGCCTTACGAACTTGACAGTGACCGTCATGAACGTCGAAGAATGTCCAAGTTTCATCTCGCAGAGCTACTCCGGACAACTGACCGAGGATGACCCCTTTGTGATCACCGATGGCGGCAGCGAAAGGTTGATCATGGGCATGACCGACGAGGATTCGGTAATACGTAAATCCTTTCATATTAGATCCATAAAGAATTGTAATCCATAATTGTAGAAAATGTAAAAAGTGTTACCCCCCCCCCCCCCAAAAAAAAAAAAAAAGAAAAAAGAAAAAAAAAGAAAAAGAGAATGTACATTTAGGCCTACTGACTATGAATTTACCCCTGTAACAGAAACAGTTACAGTTGACTTCATCTCATGCATATATATTGTTTCTCCCTCAGTTAATCGTTGTTTACAATCAATTTCATGGTACAGAAAGATTTATTCCATGATAAAATCAGTTTTAAAAAAGGGATGTATACTAGATTTTTGTCATTGATTGTAATTCGATTTTTATGTTACAAGGCTATTGACTGTTTTAAAATTGTGTTTAAAATCAAATGCATAGTGTTTTACAATCAATACGGCCTTATGATTTAAATGAGGTGCGTCGAAAGAGTTATGTTGCAGGTAAAAAGTTGTGAATCGATTTATTTAATCAATAAAGAGACGAAAGTAATTTAATAAATGAATTGATAATAAGTAAGTAAGATAAGATGAAGATAAGTCGGCAACCCTAGTAAAAAGTACAACAAACTCTATTACCACCATTGAAAATGATTTATTCTAATACATTCACGTTTCCCTTCCCCCCTTTTTTTTTCTTTAAAGTTCCTAGAGTATAATTTATACAATTGAATGGATGCACACGAAACACTACACGGGTCTGTGCCTTGATGAATTTTAAATTGTACATATTTGATTGAATATTAAACTCATGGGCCCGAATTCGCAATGAGGTTTGTCGACAAACCTTGGTTCTCGTACGTCATATGACCCGTTTTTACGCGTTTTTTTACAAACCTGGTTTGTAAAAACGCGTCGAAACGCGTCATATGACGCACGAAAACCAAGGTTTGACGACAAACCTCCTTTGTGAATTCGGGCCATGGTGTTCCTTTTCTTTTGTAGGTATTCGATGGGCCGAGTTATATTGAACCTGATGATATCATTGAGCTGGTAGAGATGAACATGCCAGAAGGAATTCTGACTCGATTCTTTTTAATCAAATTCTTGGATCCGGCATCAATCGAGAGCGATACCAAAATACAGGTAGGAGATTTGTTTGGCTTTTAATATTATTTATCGATGCTCTTTCAATTCTGTCAGTAAACAAGATCGCAACTTTTTTTGAAAAATCAACTCAGGGAAGAATTTCAAGACCCTATTGTAGATCCGATAAAATTCATGTTTGAATTACATTACGTAATACCCCATTCTCATGCTTGCATGCCCAATGCTATTGAAATTGCCGTACGTTGATTTTTCAAAAGTATTTGCGATTGTGTTAGTAGTGAATAATTTTTTTGGACATAAACCATTCACAATCTTTTCACTCTATCCGTGTTTCCTAGGTGAATTATGAACGGCATAATAAGTACTTTTTCAGACTCCTCAGCGCCTTTGATTAGGCAACTATACATATTGACGCTCTTCAGATTCCCGGATTGGATTGAATTGGAAATCTTAAAACATAAGAAAATATCATACATATCTACTTAGAGCATCTCTGCAGTAAACACGGTGTATCAGTAATCTACATAAAAGACCACGTTCTATTTGTAAAATTAGTCCTTTCATTGAACTCGAATTAATGGAGATTCGGATATTAATTAGGAAAAGAAAGAATCTACTCCTCTTACCCGCTTATCGTACTAAACTCTTACACCTTGTAATTATGTTAAAAAAAAGACACACAGCTGAAATTGAAATTATTTCGTTCCTTTTTCGTACATGAAAAGAACAACTAGACAAAAATAACGTAACACCAAAACACACACACGCACACCACGTACACACGCCAACATCTCACACACGCACACACACACACATACACACGCACACGCGCGCGCACACACACCACACACACACACACACGCACTCTCTCTCTCTCTCTCTCTCTCTCTCTCTCTCTCGCTCTTTCACTCATACACCAGAGGCAATGAAAATAGCTATTCGAACAATATGAACACACAGTAATGCAAAAAGTCGTTTTGTTTATCGTTGCTTTATGGCCCTACATCGTATCAAAACAATCTATAAGATTAGTTTATGAGAGCACTAATCCTGTAACCCTACTTCTTATGACATTTTTTCGATTTGTTTCCCAGATATTTCTGAGCAATGACACAGCAGATATGGAGTGTGATAGTACTATTACAAACGTAACCGTGCGGCTTATGCCTGATGGTTTGGCGCCTAACTTTACTCAGAGTTTTTACCTTGGAAACGTATCAGAAAATGCACCTCAGGGTACTGACATTATTCAGGTACTGTATCGTTAATCTTCTCATTGCATTTTAATCGATTTCTATTCTTTTACAGAGAATAAAATATGACTTGAAAGTTTTTGCAGAAATGTAAACCATGATGGCCTGTATTCTAGTAAAATTGATACTCGACGGCCGACGCTGGATTTAACTCAAAATTGAGTTTAACAAATGACGTTAAATTGAGATCTTTAAGTTTTCCTTTGTGAAACCTGTTGTTAGACACAGAGTCGATCTGGCTTAGTAGAATACAATATAATCTATTCTCCTATTTGATCGGCAAGCAACAACTCTTATGAACAAAATAGAAATATTAGCCTCTTACAATAATAGACTAAATATTAATAATTAATATAACAAAAATATTACCCTTCTTGTACAAAGCTGTCTTACATTAAGTAAAGTTATTGAATCATGATCAACACAACGCGACGTATTCGCTGTTCGGGGAATTCTCTTGCGACAATTTCGCGACATGAGCCTCAGAAGTTCATGTCGCGAAATTGTCTAGTTTTACAGCAATCGTTCTTAATCACTATTTTAAAATTCTCTTTTCTCGAATTAAGGTGGAAGCGTTCAATTCGGATATGACATCAGAAGGCATCGTCTATCGTCTCCAAATGGCGTCGGACGGCGGAGAGGATGTCTTCAGCGTCGATGCCGAGAGCGGTGTCGTTTCCGTAGAGGACGGCTTAGATGCGGAGAAGGTTAAACAGTACACGCTCGTCGTCGAAGCGGTGGATGAAAGAGGGACCTACTACAGGTACTGCGTGATGACGTCGTTCACACATGATGAATACCCCCCTTCCAAAAACTGGGACAACATTAATTGACATATTAATAAAAATGATAACATTTATATAGCGCTGTATGTATTACCCTGGCATTAGCCGAGCTACCCTGATATTTACCTCCGGCAGTCGGGGAATTTCTTTCCACTGGGTACCCATTTACATCACATGGGTTGAAAGTGCCAATATAGATAAAATTGTCTTTATTTAATGTAAATTAAACGCGTGGCCAATTCAGATTACCTGGTTTTCAATTGGGCCCTCTACATGAACACAAATATTTTACAAAAGCATATCAATACAATGAAACATAGATATGCATATATTTCAATTAAAACAGATGGGTTAAATTGGGGGGGGGGAGCAACCAAGAACATTACAAGAAAGGAACGTAAATGAAGAGAGAGACAAGAGAAGGAGTTGGAATACAAGTGAAAGATACAGAAGAACGATGAGCGGACGAGAAGGGAAAAAGAGGGAGATAAAGGTGTTCGGGGGGGAAGGGAAATATGGAGAAAGTTATATAAATTGACAAATATGTACAAATAAACATTAAATTAAAATGTTACAAAACTATGGAAAAGCAATAATAATACAAGTATACAAAGTATAACAAAAACATATATAAATATGAATATTAATTTACAAAAGCATATCGTCATATAGTACTCTTCAATCCCCTATTCTTGGACCATTATTATGTTGATTAAGCCTTGGTATCCTCTCATCCATTTTTCGATTTCTGTTTTGAAAATATTAATGTCATCTAGAAATTGAAGGTTTTCAAGAAGTCTTTTTAAATTTGAATGGCCAGGAACAGTAAAAGATTTTTGTTTAAAAATGTTTTCCTACATCGTGGAATTCTTACCAACATTTTACTTCTGGTTGTTCGACTCGAAACGTCTTCAATATATATACAACTATCAGTCAGCACGCTCTGGTCAACTTTGTATATAATATACATTTGTCCATCATACAGCAACATGTTTTGATAAATAATTGTTCTAACTTTGGCCAAGATTTTTTCTCAAAGGCTTGTTTAGAGGAGACCTCCCATGAACAACGTAAAATAATATAAGCGGTCCGCCGGTCCTCTTCTCCCGAACATGGACCGGTTAACTCTCTTTTATTTTTTTTAAATCAAAATGATCATCTAGGTCCAGTATAACGTCCGTGATCATTGACGTGACCGATGTCAACGAGCACGATCCGACGTTCGCCGAAGGTGTGGTTGAAGTCGACATCGAGGAGGAAGTACCAACGGATTCCTCGGTTTACACTTTTCAGGTATTCATTTCAATGATTCCGGTGCCCCTGAATTCATGTGAACTTTGTCGTTTTGGAAAGGTCGAAGTTCATTATTAGGAATACTGTATTTTAGTTAAATTTCCATGATTATACCCTTCGGTTTAAAGCCCGTCTGCACTAATGTGGCCAGAAGGGATTTTACCACCCAATGTGGTCACTGACGGGTTTTACATGTATCTCATCAAATCAGCTCTCAGTTAACATTAGAAAAAGGGGAGCATGGGGGACCAACGGGCATCGCTTAGGTATTGTTTTCTTTACAGAGGTCGCAAGTAACTACAAGTAGTGCAGTCCCGCTTTAAAGAACGACTTATCTCCTCCTGTCTTAAGTGATTGAGTTATTGCGCTATCGTCCTGCGGTGCTGTTCATCTTCCAGACAGTCAAACCTGGTCCACAGGTCCATTAAAACTATCCAAAACTGTAAAGGTTAGTAACAGTATAGATAATGATCCGCCCAAAGGGGTTGTTGAGGGTATACATTGTCCGGCATGGATGCTCTTTTGAAAGGTAATTGTCCTACTATATCGGAGATAATTTTTCCCCAGGAAGTCTATAGATTTTAGGGCTAATATAATTATGGCTACTGGGGCCGACAGCTTTACATGCTTGCTTTCATGTAGGTCCCATCATATTTCTCTCAGCTAAATTGACCACTTTTCTTTATGGTATTTATTATGAATTATTGATTGTTATTTTATCACCAAAAAAAAAGTACTTTATTTTGAAAGGTATATGTTACATGAGAAATATGAAAATAAATGAAATGAAAAAATGAAATGAAAATCTAGGAACAAGAATATTGACATTTCTCACTGTGAAAAAAAGCTAAAAATATATAATTGTCATAAGTTGTACTAAGGTCGCTTGGCTGCTCGAGTATGAGTGGCGGATGGTAAAGTGTGAGGTGATGCCATTGATTGTAAAGTATTTATATGAAAGATGATTATGTGAAATAAAACACCACGGTAAGAGGACAAGACAAAAAATGATTGTAAAGTATAACACACGGGGGACCCTGCAGTTAGTAATGAAGATCTGTCACTTTCTTTATTTCATCTGCTCTGTACAGGCCAACGATTTAGATGTGGATGCTATTCTTGAGTACTCTATCAGTGAGACTGATGTTCCTTTCAAAATAGATCCAGAAACGTAAGCTTTTATTTTGCAATGCACTTTATACGAGCATACGAGCCATGATTCATCTAGCTGGAAAGGTCTAACACACGACCAGGATTCGTCCTATGGGCCATTGGTTCCAAGCTCACATTATCATGATAGTAATAATGATAGTGAAAGCGATAGCCATAATGATACAATTATAATAGTATTATGAATAATAATGATAACAGCAATGATAATAATAATTACAATAATAGTAATGATGATAATAATGATAATAATAATGACGATAATAATAATAATAATACAAATAATGGTAATAATATCAGTAATAACAATTATAATAATGTTGATAATAATGGTAATAATAGTAATACTCATAATGGTAATAATAACAATAGCAATGATAACAATTTTGATAATAAGGATGATGATGATGATTATGATAAGGAATAAAAGAAGAAAAAGGAGAAGAATGATAATAATAAAAATGATAATTGTAATGATGATAATAATCATAACAAATAAGATTACAATAATATTATAAATAATGATAATTTGTAATAACATCAATAATAATGATAACAATACAAATACAAATAATATCAATGACAATGATAAAAATACAAATAATAATAATAATAATAATTACAAAAATGATACAAATATACACAATGATAATGATGATAGTAATAATAAAGTAAAGGAGAACGGCGTATTTATACCTTTATTTATACGACTTCGAAGATGACGTGTTGAAATGATTACAAGAACTGGTGACCCTCGATTTTAGAATCAGAGTCCAGTTTCTCTTTATTTACCAACGTAACATTAGGTTGTGGACAAACTGATAATAAAATTAATAATAATACTTATGATGCTTATAATATCATTTCATAAAGCGGACAAATTTGTCTAATATTAAGTCAGTTGAGAAAACAAATAACGACGTGTCATTTTTTATATTTTTTTTCCCCATCATTTATTAATTGAATAATAATAATAAGTACACCAGAGACAAAAATTATCTCGATTACAAAGAGAAACACATGAATTATACTTACATCACAAAAAGAGTTATACTTTATTGTTTAACATAGTCAACATTTCTTTTCAGAGATAATGCTTTTCAACATTTGCCCTCCATAATATTTCCTTTAAATAAATGTCGAATATGTTTGTAAAATTACCTTTTCTTGTTTGCGTATATAAAACATAAGAAGCTAAATTATTGAATAGATTTTTAAAAAACTACATATTTTGAATATATATAATCACATTGCTTGCCTACAATTATATCACTGTATTCAATTTGTTTTCATTATAAAACAATACTTCTGTTTTTTGAGAATTTTTTCCCTCATTTTTCTATCCTTCTCAGAGGGGAAATTTCACTGCATTCAATTTTTTTCATTATCAAACAATACTTCTGTTTTTTGAGAATTTTTTTACCTCATTTTTCTATCCTTCTCAGTGGGGAAATTTCGACGAATGGGCGCCTGGATCGTGATGAAGGGACTACCGCCTATAACATTACCGTGGTTGTCACGGATGGACCCAATGTAAGCTATAGATTTATAATCAACTATTTTGTTTTAACGATTGTGTATCTTGCGATGTTACGAACAGATAACATGATCGCAAATTAATTGCTGCAATCCCATATTAAATCAGCTTGGGGGAAAAACCATGTATATTTTCTTAACCTGTAACCTCGCCAATAATCTACGCTTCTTTACATACCAGACTATATTTTTATAGTCGCTTTACAGGGGAAAGATTGCATTGATCGGACCTGGTATAGATCAAGTTCAAGGTTTATTTCTACATCTCTTTAGAATTAATTTTTAAAAATTAGCATCAATGCTATTTAGAATTGTTAAATGATAACAGTTATAATTGACTCTACTTATAGTTGTATACCCCTATGTACAGAGGATGTAAGGATGTTAAAAAAAGAATTTCACTGATGGTTTCAACATGTTTTAGGCTGAATACCACTGTACTTCGAGCTCATCTTTAATTCAACATGCAATTTACGTGCCGATTCATGAGTTGGTAGCATTATTATCGTTTCGTTTATGATATATCGATTCTTGGTATTCTAAAACGTAGAATGTGGGGGGGGGGGAGGATTTTAAGAAGGTTAGAAAAACTATTTCCAAAGCAATTGATTATACCGTCATTCTAGTGTATCTTAATCAGTGATTGCTTTTCCTCTTTCTCTCCACCCCTGCATTTTCTCTTTCTCTCCCTCTCTTTCTCTCTCTCTATCTCTCTCTCTCTCTCCTCTTTCTCTCTCTCTCTCTCTCTCTCTCTCTCTCTCTCTCTCTCCTCTCTCTTTTTCTCTCTGTTTCCTCCACACCGCTCTCACTCTCTCTCATCTTCTCCTTCTCATTATAGGAAGACGTTTGCCTAGTGACTATTACTCTGATTGACATCAATGACAACGCCCCCATATTCACAGGAGGATCTCAAGAGATGTCTGTGTCTGAAAACACAACTGATACAGAAATGTTACAAGTAAATCACCCCTTTTATTTCTTATAATTGTTATGAGGGTTTTCAGGCGTGTTTAAAATTCTAATCGAATCAAATCATTTATCGTTTAATCAGTTGGAAATAATCATAGATTAAAGAAGTTAAATAAATTCAGGGATAGATGGAATGGCTCGGTTGTTTTCAGTTTTCAAATCGTCGTGTGAAATCCATTTAGAAAATATTCTCGATGTTCTTTTTTTAAATACACAGCGGATTGGAGGTAAATGATTACATCTGTATTTTGTCATTTTTAATGGTAATTTTTAAGGTATGAACTTTTTCTGTGTGAATAAATTGTGTGTATATTATCGTTTCTATTAGTTATCTAATACTTCAGAGAAGTGTATTTAAATTCTTACAAACAAAAATCAGAAAATGTGCACTTTAATGTGGCGAAGAGTAGTTTAATTGAGTGACCGGAGAAATTAGGATAATAATAATAGCGCTTTGGTCAGTCAATGGTAAAGCACTTTGTAAGTAACGGTTATAATCATTAATGTTACCATTACTATTACTTTTAATATTACTTTTATTCTTATTATGATAATTGCTTTCATTATCTTCATTTTGTTTTTAATTTGTATTATCTTTTCATTTTCATCTTTGATGTAGGTGATTGAGGCCACTGACATCGATGAGGGCGTAAATGCCGAGATCGTCTACGTGCTAGAGTCTCTCGACGACGGCCTCTTCTCCGTCGACAATGAGACGGTAACTTTTTTTTAAAAATTATACCCTTCATACTTTTTACAATATCTGACATGAAATATACAACATAATATATACAGTCATACAGAATTTACGATTACATCAATACAAGAAAGTATACCCAACTTTGGTAGCTTATATATATTTAAAATGTAATAATCAATGTGACTTCAAATTTATTTCGTGGTAATGAACAAGTTATTTTCTGTTTAATAATACCCTTTTCATAATTGTTCTGCGTTGGATGACCGACTGCGAGCACCAGTGTTTTTAATAATGGGATGTCTAAATCCTCTTGTACCAAGTTTGAGCTGATACACCAATCCTTTGAAAATTAAGTTCAGCTCAATTGATGAAGGAATATGTCTCTGCGTATTGTGAGGGGGGGGGGGGGCTATATAATCATTATAATACATCTAGTGCATAGTACAACAAAGTATTTTTTGGACAAAATGATTTTCTAAGTAGTTTACTACAGAAAGAATGGAGCGTTGTCTCCATGGGAATTAGTAGAGTTACCAAGGTGTGTTGTATGGATCACAAATAATAAATATAGTACATCTAGTGCATAGAACAACAAAGTATTTTTGGAGAAAATGATTTGTCTAAGTATTTTACTACAGAAAGAATGGAGCGTTGTCCCCAAGGGAAATAGTATAGTTACCAATGTGTATTTAAGGATCACAAATTTAACACTTCATATCTTTCTCATTCTCTATCAGATCTTCTTCTTTTTATCTCCTTTTCAATCTTCTTGACAGCAGGATTGACCTCTTCTTATAAATTCTTATAAATAATAAGCATATTGATGAAAATGTTGGGGGAAATCTTCATTTTTTTCTTCAAATCAGAATGTTTATGTATCATTATTTTTAAAATTCATTCACAGGGAATGTTGTACGCAAATGGACCATTCGATTATGAAGACGTGAAAGAATATACAATCGTGATCAGTGCTTCTGATTCAAAGTTTTCAACCTTTACAACGGTAAGATGTTTAAATACAATTGTATTATATCATTTTTTTTATAAATTTAATTAATTAATTTAATTTATTTATTCATGTTTATTTATTTATTTATTCTTTTTTGTTTTTTGGTGGGGGGGGGGGGGGGTTCATCGCTGCCATCCCCATTAGGTATCCACACACAAATTCACCCATTGATACTACCCCCTCCCCACCCCCCCCCCCAAAAAAAAAAAAAAAATATATGAATCTAGACGTTTACAAGCATCCCCCCCCCCCCCCCCCCACCCCTGACGAAACCAAAACCTAAACCTAATGGTAATTTCAGGAAGACTCCATATTTCCTTTCATATGTTTTCTCATAAAATATGTTTGGTCCGGCAAGTGATCCGGTTCAGCTTTTTGAACACTATATCGAAAATGTTCTATCTCCTATTCTCCTCTCCGTTCAAAAGGTCACAGTAACAATCACCGATGTCAATGACAACGCTCCCGTGTTCATCTCATTTTGTTCGAATATCGAAGTACTCGAAGACGTAGGTGTCAATGAATGGATCTGTACAGTAGTAGCCGTGGACGACGACGGTGACGGGAAAGACACAGTCACGTACTCGTTAGACCCATCCAGCGGTAGGTTTTTTTCAAATAAACAAATTTACGATTTCATTATGATTTCATCGCAGCCAAAATTACTGGAGTGCAAAACAATCTACCAAAACAAACAATGAATGTCATTATTATACAGTGCGGAGAATGATTACCTTAAGTATGAGTGTAACTCAAACCCATAGTTTTAAATCTCACATAAATTCATAGTACTTTTCCTCTATTCTTAGCATGCCTCCTAGAAGATGTGGTAATATTGGCATGTGTTTATGAAAATGATAAGTGGTCGGAAGATAGGACGGAAAGGAGAAGAGATGGGGGAAGAAGAGGCATGAGAGAGACAGACAGAGAGGCAAAGAGGGATTAAGATATTTTTGTGTACAATGGTCGGAACTTAAAATCCTAAAACCTTTACACACACTGTGTATAATTGTCTCTCGCGTGAATTTTTTTTTTTATATGTCATATG
>JAVYIG010016143.1:0-32546 GCA_035222895.1 Strongylocentrotus droebachiensis | reverse complement strand
TGATATCCGAAATGAAAACACATTGTGCGAACGCATTGACTTATATTCAGTAGAAGAATATGGTATATAATATGGTTTTGAAGAAAAATAACCTAGCAAAGCTTGTAAAAGGTTATATTTCTAAATTCCAGTAGTGCCATATCTTCTCGCCCTAAATCACCTTTGAAGAAAACGTGGCAGAAATGTTCAGGGAATTTTCATTTTACACCTCCAGGTATTACGACCGCAGTAAAGAATCAATCCATTTGACATAATACCTTCATATGCCTCTGGATGTTAACATATAGAGTTATGATCTATTGATGTCGAGAAAGTACAGCGAGCACAAATACTTGAAACTTGTGAACAAATCCATCCATGAGCATGTCGCATCGGAAATCCATCGCGATATTGAATCATCCATGGGTAATAATTGTCGATGTAACCGCTACTCCTCTTCGATTATACCATTCACTTCAGATATAGTTATACTATATTCAACCTAGCATGCGGTTTGTTACACCATTCAGTCAACAAGCCTCTTTATTTTCATACGTGATTACACCATCGCTAAGGTAATATGTATTTGTGTGACGCTGCACGGCGCTCACAATATTTCTTTTGTGAGAATCACTGCCAAGGTTATGTAGACAGATCAAAGTTTACTATGCACAAACCTACTGCTCAACGAAGCGTGTACCAACTTGTACAGCCATTATGAAAATGAAATTCCATTGATGATTTGCATCATAACGGGGAGGTAAACATACAGGGTGACAAAGCAAAATCTAAATGGATTAAATAGAGGTTATAATAAAATTTAAAAAAGCAAAGTGCTAACGTCATATCCGCTCGTCGTCCATGCTACCGTTTCCACAAACAACGGAGCCTACGCATGAGGTTCACTGCAATATCAATCAAGCAACGGACTAGAGCCAGTGTAGTAGGGCAAATTCGGTGTTTGGGGCTTGGGTGATCACCACACTAGTGTTAAACACTGGGGGGGGGGGGGGGGGGTGTAGTGAGCAATACTTTTAAACAAACTTTTTGCCCCCCCGAATTTTTTTTTCTCAGCACCCCCTCCCCCCCCCCCCCGCCTCTTGAGCAACTTGAAAAAAAAGTTGAGGGGAGAGGGGTAACCTCCGAAACACCCCATGCGGACGCGACATTATAAATCATATCAAAATATTTGAAGGAAAAAGTTTGATTTTATTTTAAATACCTATACCTTTAGAAATATCAATATGCTCCTTCAAAGATAATTTACTGTGAATTATTGTTACAACCTAAAACAAAATGCAGGGAACTACAACGATTGTTTGGAACCAGCAACATTGACCAACTTGGCCAGTATGACGTCACATTTCGGTACTTTATAAGATATCCGATATACATTGGTGGAGAGTAAAGAATGTGAACATTTTATGTAAAATTTAGTAACATTACAAAATAGGCAAGTAGAGATTAAATCCCTTACACGATCTAGTAATAAAGAATGATTTTACTCTCTCGCGCTCAAACTCGCCCCCCCCCCCCCTGCCACTCTCTCTCTCTCTCTCTCAGCTTTTTACGTCGACTGACATTCCTAAACATAAGCCTGCTATATAAGGAAAACTTGATATTATTGAAGTAGCTAGGAGCAGATGTGTACAAAATAATCAAACATCATACTTCGACGTGATCGGTATCAGGAGCTCCGAGAGAGATAACATGAGCTTCAAGGGCGGGGCCTAATTTGGTTCAACTGCACTATATGAGGCTGGGGTGGCTTGTGTTCCAAATTACATTGCTATCTATGCGCATTAAATTGATCTTTTTGTTTCAAAGAGTAAAATAAAATAAAATTTCACTATATAGCTGGGTATTGAACCCGATACCTTCCAACTTCCAGGCGGTCGCCTATCCACGAGACCACTTTGCCTCACTACTATTAACTGGTTCGCTTTTAGTTGTTAACATTAACATCAGTCTTTTTGTTTGAAAGAGTAAAATAAAATAAAATTGCACTAGCTGGGTATCGAACTCGATACCTTCCAATTACCAGGCGGTCGCCTATCCACGAGACCAATTTGCCTCACTTCTATTACCTGGTTCGTTTTTAGTTGTTAACTCTTTCTGATGTTAATGACTTTACAAAATATGCAGATTTACTGATTGTCATGTTTAAAAACAGGTGTATTCAAACTAACATGCCATTGAAACTATTCATGCCATTGAAGCTAACTTAGCAATGCAGTGCAGCTGTATAGGCACTGCTCATCGTTTTTCATACTTAAGATGTAGTCTTTTTGTCGCAAAGAGTAAAATAAAATTTCACTAGCTGAGCTAGGTATCGAACTTTATTGATCAATTTGAAGAGTCAAAGAGATTCATAAGTACAGTTCTGAGAAGATGTAAGTAACCCATTTTATCACAATAATTTCATGAAAAGAAAATTAAGGAAAACAAATCAACTATATTGACAACAGTACAAAATATAAACGTTACATAATTATACATGTTAATTTTTCCTAACTGAATTGTTCGTCTTCTACATCATTGCGTCGACTCCTAACAAATCTCAGATCTCAGATTACAGTATTGTACATTTTTATATAGGATTTTAAAAATAAAAGCTTACATATTGATTACCTAATTAATTGTCCTATGATCTACGAAATACATGTTAGATCACTCTGAAATGGACATTCATTCTAAAGTAAGCCTGAAATGCGCGAAAACTTAATTTCAATTGACACCAAAAAAATGAAATAATGAAATACGTGATCGCACTGGCTACCATGAAAATTCGTCCTATAAATCATCGGTTTCTTGGTTGCCGATTCAGCTAACAGATAGATCTTTTCGGATGTGGGATCCACCTTCATTCGAAATGAGCGATATCGCAGATGAACCTCATGAAAGGTAGCATTGAACAATTGGACATTCACTGGAAAGTAGCCAATCAACAAGGATTTGAAGGTTAAGATGAAGGCCTTGTGTAATGCTATGTGAGAAGGAAACAGTTCATTCGGTGAGGTTTTAATACTAATTTGCAGTGATTTAAAGATAAAGATTAAGCCTTCTTTTTTTTCCAAGTGGTTGAAATCGGAAACAAAAGTTTCTAGCAGGTATAAGGAAAGATTAATAATGTGGCACAAAGGAAAATGTTTTACTGTCATTTTTTTTAATCGATTTAAAATGCTAAAACTGATTAAAACTTGCAGAAAATCATTGTAATAAAGTTACCATTTGCTATAGGCCCTTCGTTCACGCAGCCAATTTATCAACGGCTTTAGGTATATGGTTATTTAAATAAAACAAGTGTTTGGTAACATGGTATTTCGAAACGAATGGGACACAACATGATCACTTTATCATGGACTCGTCCTTGAATAATAAGTTCATTTGTATGAAAGCAGAAAAATACGAGAGACAGAATGACGAAAGTTCGAAATAGTAAGGTTATTAATTTTTAAAATTTAACATCACTATTTCCTATGGGGATCTCAAATTGGCAATCATTTTAGTGGATTGTGACGCAGTCACGGACAACTCTCTATGTTTGCTGTGTAAAAAATATCACCCATTTCTGTTTTTCTCCTAAGTGGGCGCACTACAAAAAAGATATGGATAGTAAATAATTATAGGTCCTCTGAAAAGAAAAGACGATCCTGAATAATACATTTTGATATTTTTTTTGTTTTGGACATTTTGTGTGCTGGAACAAATAGAAAACTTGTCCGCCACTACATCAGAGTGACATTATCGATTCAGCCAATTTGAAGTTGCCATACATTGCAACTTTTAAACATTCATAAAATTCTTATGTTTCGTCCGATTTCGTTCAAACTTTCATCAGTCTGCTTCATTTGTAATTTTTACTTTTTTTTTTAGAGCAGTTTTCTTTTAAGTTTGATTTCTCTTTGGTTAAAAATACTAGCATGACTAAATAATCAAAAAGAAATTTTAAAAAAATATACACCTATACCGATCTCGCACAATAACCCCTCGAAAACAAGACCACATAAGCACGTGAAAGCATCACCCTCATTCTGGCAGGTTGCTCCATTACGACACGGAAAATCCTTTTTTTTTCAGCAGCTATCCTTTTGTATGCTATTACAGTATATCTGAAAGTGTTGCAGTACACACCACGGGCGTAAATTAATCCGTAGCCCCCCCCCCCCCACTCTGTCTGTCTGTCTCTCTCTTTCTCTTTTTCTCCTTTTTTCCTTCTTCTTCTTCTTCTTCTTCTTCTTCTTCTTCTTTGTCTTCTTCTTCTTCTAACTCTGCAATCGCCCATTAATTCTTAATGAGACATTTCTTACCACTAATGGAGCTGTATATATACACACCACCACCCCCCCCCCCGCTATAGTGCTACAACCAGACATTTAATAAGCAAACAATCACATGTTAAAAATCTTTATTTAGGTATGAATGACTTAATTGACAATCCCTTTTAATAGCTCAGATGATCAGTCTGAAGATGTTGCCGGACGTTTATTGAATGTTCCTGCCATGCGTTTGTTTAGATTGTCTAAGATGGACAATGTATACGTCAGACTTGCACGGTTGACATAAATTAAGTCATAATGAGACCTTCGGTAATTGCTTTTGTAAACAAATGGTTATTGCAATATTAGGAAGTAGGCCTACTTTCTCGTAAATTATCTTCACAGAAAAATCTGAAAATGTTGCGGGACGTTTATTGAATTTTCCTGCCTTCATACTTGCACGGTTTACATAATTAAGTCATAATGAAACCTACGGTAATTGCTTCTGTAAACAAAATAAATGCTTATTGCAATATTAAGAAGTAGGCCTACTTTCTCTTAAAACATCTTAGCAGAAAAATCAGTTGGTAACGAAACAGGACTATAGGAAGCTCATCGTTGAAGAGTGAGAAATAATAAATACTTATACTGAGAAAGAGCATTATAAAAGATTCAACCCATTCCAAGCAGCCTAAAGAATTTAATGATAATGTTGACGTTTGCAGAGTATGTGCCGCGACAGTTTACTTCTTCAAAAGTCACTTTCGGTGGTGTAATTCTGTTTGAAGTCCTGATAGGATTCGTCCATGTATTGTGTGAGTATAACATAATAATATTGTTTCCTGACAGTTAAATGCGTCCCATCGTTCATTCATCCTCAATTCACCGTCGCATGATAATTACGATCCTATCGTTTTCCTCTTACTTTCTCTCTTTCTCTCTCTCTCTCTCTTTCTTTCTCTCTCCCTCTCCCTCCCTCTCTCTTTCTCTCTCTTTCTCCCTCTCTCTCTCGCTCTCTCTCTCTCTCTCTCTCTGTCTATCTCTCTCATTCATTGTAGTTCTATTTGCTCGTTATTGTATATGCCTATATAGCTACACTACAACTAATATTCATTGATGATATCCCCCAAATAATAGTCGCTATTTTTAGATAGATTTGAGTGTATGTATTTCATTTCATCGCTTTATCATTAATGGGTCTCCTACCCCCCCCCCCCCTTCTTTTTTATTTCTGCATTTGTCTTTTCATTTTTCTCAATTTTTTTGTACAAGGAGCATTGAAAGTTCCCTCCAGGCAATCATCATACTTTCAAATGTCGAGTTTAATTATTGTTATAATCGGTTATTTCGTTTTGCACCCCCTCATTAACCACCCCCCTCTCTCTCTTTCTCTTTCGTTCCCTCCCTTCTTCCTTCTCTCTATGCTATCAATGTAGCCGAGTGCCCAGGAGGATGGAGTGAATTTTCGTCCAGTTGCTACAACGTACAGGGTGGCAGCCGGGATTGGGACGCGGCGTTTTCAACATGTCAAGGCCAAGGAGCTTCGATAGTCGAGATCACGTCCGCAGAGGAGAACGCTCACGTCAATAGCATCTCAAATGGATGGTACATATGGCTTTATTGCAGAGACCATCTCGTTAATGGAGAGTACGTGTGTGGAGATGATAATCATCCAATAACTTACACAGGTACGATATAACTCAGAAATGCACTCGGCAAACAAAACTGTTATTACATCATTATACCTGCGCTAACTTTAAAGGCAATTTTTGCTCTTTAATTTAATTATTGTGCATTCAGTTTGTCTGTGATGTTAAGATAATGTAACAGGGCGCGTCATGACAGCGCATTTAAGTCGTTAACGCAGTTCTACGTCTGGCAAATGACGCCTCGTTTATACGCCGGTTACAAATTCATTGTTTGCATTTTGCATTTTGCATTCCAACGACGTCACTCTCATAAACGTGATGCGTCAGAGACTGCACCACTCACTGGCGCACTCTTACGTCCTGAAATGACACACATCGATCGTATGTAACGGGCATTAACAGTGGGCTATAGGCCTACATCTTCACTCATCATAATTGTGTAATATTGGCTTTCATTACCTGTAAAGTGGTACTAGCGTAAGACCTACTCCCCGTGTGATTTGAACACCCCCACCCCTCCATAAAAAAAGGTAATTTAAGTATGGTGTTACCCGCTCCCTGCTTATCAGTTTTCTGGATTCGCCAGTGTAATGACAGTCTAGTGAATGCTTCCATTTTTCGATTTAAAAAATACCACACACTTAGTGGATTGGTAAGAGGCTGCACATCCACTCTGATCCACTTCTTCTTCTTCTTCTTCGCCTCCTCATTCTTCTTCTTCTTCGCCTCGTCTATCTTCTTCTACTTCTTCGTCTTCTTCTTCTTCTCCTCCTGTACTTTTACCCCACCCCTCTCTTTCTCCTACTCTCCCTCTCTCTCTCTGTGTGTGTCTCTCTGTACCCCCCTCTCTCTCTCTCTCTCTCTCGAATTATCTCTCTCTCTCTCTCTCTCTGTACCCCTCTCTGATTCTCATTCACAGCTTGGGGCCCATCAAAGCCAGCTGATAATCCTGGTTTCGACTGTGTGAGGTTCCTCGCTGGGGCCTGGAGTGATGCTAATTGCGCCAACCCAATATCTGTCGTCTGCGAGAAGGACGGTAAGTCTAAATCATTATAATCATATTAATCGTCATCATCATGATCAGGTAGCATGATCAGCATCATCATAATTATCACCATCACTCTCATAATCATCACCATAATCGTTGTCAGTATTAGTATGGTTTTTATATAGGCCTACATTATCCATGAATTTTATACCCTATATGATCGATTCCACAACATGTGGGGAGTAAATCTACACCCTTCTTATACACAGCATCAACCAATTGATCATCCCTCGAGCAATCAACCATCCATGCTTCGTAATCACCTAACATTCACCGATTCTCACCCTTTTGATTACGTTTCACTGCTCTAAAGAAATCAGACCAGAATCTCGATTTAGTATGTCGAAAAGCTTTAAGGCTTACCTATTAAAACAACAGTTAGTGTGAACTCAAAACAAGTGCAGACTGTAAGAACCAACTTAAAGTTATCGTCTTTGGAACTCTCTCCCTACTACATTCCGAACCATCACAGACTTAACTATCTTTAAATCACAACTGAAATCTTGTTTGTTTAAAAACGCTTCCTAAACTAGCATTATTGTATTCATCAAAATGTAATTACATTACTGTAGTTTGTCATAGTTTGCTTTCATTTCTCTGTAATTGATGTTTAAAATGATTGATCTTATTAATCTTCTCCTTATTTTGATATTTCTTTAGTTAATGAATTAGTAGTTATGTGTAATGTTGTTGTTTTTATTATTGTAAAGCGCGTTGTTATTTCTCTGAAGATGAAATGCGCTATAAAAGCCTAGGTTACATGGGCGTAAATCCTTACGTAATACCTATTGTTCAGGGGGTATTACGTAAGGGTTATCATTATTATTATCATGATCATGATCATTGCCACCCCCGTAATTAATGTCTGTTATGTAAGCCCGAATGTCTGTCAACATGCCTCTGACCTGTTACCAAACAATCCATTTGCTTTTTCATCGGAGAGTGAGGTCCCAATAAGGCTACTGTCAGGGATTGATAATTGAGCCCTCAAAAACTTATCTCAACATTCATATTTAGCAGCAAGATGAGGTTATGAAAGTGTATGTTCAAAATTTCAGACCAAAAGACTCCGTGGTTTTCTCTCTATGGTTGCAAATTAAAGCCCCCTTTTTGTAGAAAACGAATGAGGTCAATAAAACACTGCCAGTTGACTGTTACTTTGCTATTACTGAATATCTACTTTTAGGAAACTTTTTAATTTTGAGTTTACATTTTAAAATAAGATTAGAGATTTACAACATGCAAATCCCCGCAACGCCCTTTTACTTCGTACAATGTGCCTTTGCCTTTTTACGATGATTATAGCCGACATACCGGTAGCGTCAACGCAACAGCTGGTGACATCCTCAGCCGCAATCACAACGGAAGGTCCGATCTCCACGGAGACGACTATCAACGCACAGCCGATGACTGCCAATGGCCTCATGCAGAAAGATCCGATCCTTACAGGGTACTGCCTAGTCGGTCACGTGATCAAAGACATCCACTCATCTTCTTCGATCCGTTGCTTGGCCAGCTGTATCAGGCTTCCTAGCTGTTCATCAATGAATATCTTCTCACATGAGGGAAGATGTCAGCTCAACGACTCAAACCGGACAATGTCCAGTTTAGACTTCCAGGAAGTAGATAACTGTGATTATTTTGAATATGTGCTGTACTAAATTTGTCAACAAAAACGACGTAGCAGATTTTTAAGCAAGGCATCTCATCAAAATTGTTTCTCTCTACCCATGTGTTATAAAATCGAGACCTTCCATTTATATGTGGGATGGGGAAATCAGGGCGAAAGTCAATGTCGTTTGGTCTGCACTGTAAGAGTCCTAAATGGCGTGTGCATGGCTGAATGTGCATACTTTGTGTGTGGTCAAGCCTAAATTTGACAACCAGGTTAGAAATACAGTTATATACCCAAAGCGCTTAGAGACATTGTAGATGTAACATGAAATAAACACCACATGTTTAGGGGGAAATATGATCATTTGATAGCTTCGAATGATTTCGTTTGGTATGAAATTAAGAGAAAAGAATCTCCCGGTTGTTCCTGATGTAAAACTGCTCCTGAAACCTACTTACATTGTTTTTAATTGAAGGGATTCTGTTTTCAGACCGCAAATGCCCGCAAAGTGCATAGTTATTGCTCTTATTCTTATCTATGACATTGCTATATATAGTGCCCTTTTAGGACCTAAAATTGCTATGAAGGTAATTTTAGACCCCAAAATGTGTGAAATTTAGCCAATACAATCATACCAATTCAGCTCCACTTTTAAAAAAATACGCTGACCGTTAATTAATTAGTTAATTAAAAATAACAATACATGGGCCGGCTGGTTGTGCGTAATATAACCAACACGAAAATGCCAACAATAAGCCAACATCGGCATTGGCTGAAATACGACGTAAAAGGCGCTATCCCAGCTAACACAAAAACATTAAACCCATTTTTATGGGAATATCCGGCAATACTGCGAGAATATTTGTAATAAATTGTATCATATTTTTAGTAAAGTATATCATTTTTATTTTTAGAAAAGAAGGAACTTTGCCATCTGTACAGAAAACAGTACATATGCTTAAAAATTACAGAGACGAGGAATACAAAATAGCCTTCAAAAAGGGGAAACTGGGGATGCACTTACAGAAATGGGAACAAATCGATGCATTTTTACTTTAATGGATGTGGGTATTATTATTAGTATTATTAATTCTCTCTCGTGTACAGGTGGACAAACCGGAACAGGTTGCATGCAGTGTGTGTGTCGGCGTGAAGGGGGTATGATGAGATGGGTGGGCTAGGGGGGAGGGGGGTTAAGAGTTTGTGTGGTGTGAGTTGAGGGAACAGGTTGCATGCAGTGTGTGTTTGTGTTTGTATGTGTGTTTATGTGTGTGAAAGGTGGTGTGGGTGGGCTAGAGGGGAGGGGGGGGGGGTGTGAGAGTGTTGTGATAGGATGGTAATATGTAATTTTAAACCTTCCTCTACTGTTATTTTGATTATTCACTGTTACATGCGAGACTTTTTTTTCCTTTTTTTTTCTCTATGTTCATTGATTGATGTAACTTATGAAATGTCTTGTATCAAAGATCTTGTTTTATATTGCTTATCTTGATAATTTCTTGTTATGTGAATTTCTTGTTATGTGAAATTGTGAGGAAGGAAATAAAATATCATTTAAAACAAAATTATAAGAACATCATATCTTTCATAGAAACATTACAATATTGTTATTCTTAAATGTTTTTAATATGTTATTTTAGAAATGTTGATTAAATGTTGTAATGATATCTTATAAATGTTTGATGGAAATGTTATGAAAATGTGAGCCATCTATTTCTAAGACCATACATTTTGATATCATTTAAACATTTAATAGAAACATTTAAATGATAATATCCCAAAATGTTTTCAAAATATTAACTTAGAAATGTTAATTAAATGTTGTAATGATATCTTATTATTGTTTGAAGAATTTTTTTTTAAAATGTGAGCCATCTTTTTCTAAGACCATACATTTTGATATCATTATAACATTTCGAAGAAACATTACAATATTGTAATTCCTAAATGTTTTTAATGTTATTTTAGAAATGTTGTAAATGTTGTAATGATATCATATTAATGTTTGAAGGAAATGTTTTTAAAATGTGAGCCATCTATTTCTAAGACCATACATTTTGATATCATTTAAACATTTAATAGAAACATTTGAATGATGATATACCAAAATGTTTTTAAAATATTAACTTAGAAATGTTAATTAAATGTTGTAATGATATCTTATAAATGTTTGAAGGAAATGTTTTTAAAATGTGAGCCATATTTTTCCAAGACCATACATTTTGATATCATTATAACATTTCAAAGAAACATTACAATATTGTTATTCTTAAATGTTTTTAATATGTTAATTTAGAAATGTTAATTAAATGTTGTAATGATATCATATTAATGTTTGAAGGAAATGTTTTTAAAATGTGAGCCATCTATTTCTAAGACCATACATTTTGATATCATTTAAACATTTAATAGAAACATTTGAATGATGATATACCAAAATGTTTTTAAAATATTAACTTAGAAATGTTAATTAAATGTTGTAATGATATCTTATAAATGTTTGAAGGAAATGTTTTTAAAATGTGAGCCATATTTTTCCAAGACCATACATTTTGATATCATTATAACATTTCAAAGAAACATTACAATATTGTTATTCTTAAATGTTTTTAATATGTTAATTTAGAAATGTTAATTAAATGTTGTAATGATATCATATTAATGTTTGAAGGAAATGTTTTTAAAATGTGAGCCATCTATTTCTAAGACCATACATTTTGATATCATTTAAACATTTAATAGAAACATTTGAATGATGATATACCAAAATGTTTTTAAAATATTAACTTAGAAATGTTAATTAAATGTTGTAATGATATCTTATAAATGTTTGAAGGAAATGTTTTTAAAATGTGAGCCATATTTTTCCAAGACCATACATTTTGATATCATTATAACATTTCAAAGAAACATTACAATATTGTTATTCTTAAATGTTTTTAATATGTTAATTTAGAAATGTTAATTAAATGTTGTAATGATATCATATTAATGTTTGAAGGAAATGTTTTTAAAATGTGAGCCATCTATTTCTAAGACCATACATTTTGATATCATTTAAACATTTAATAGAAACATTTGAATGATGATATACCAAAATGTTTTTAAAATATTAACTTAGAAATGTTAATTAAATGTTGTAATGATATCTTATAAATGTTTGAAGGAAATGTTTTTAAGATGTGAGCCATCTTTTTATAAGACTATACATTTTGATATCATTTAAACATTTAATAGAAACATTTGAATGATGATATACCAAAATGTTTTTAAAATATTAACTTAGAAATGTTAATTAAATGTTGTAATGATATCTTATAAATGTTTGAAGGAAATGTTTTTAAAATGTGAGCCATCTTTTTCCAAGACCATACATTTTGATATCATTTAAACATTTAATAGAAACATTTGAATGATGATATACCAAAATGTTTTTAAAATATTAACTTAGAAATGTTAATTAAATGTTGTAATGATATCTTATAAATGTTTGAAGGAAATGTTTTTAAGATGTGAGCCATCTTTTTCTAAGACCATACATTTTGATATCATTATAACATTTCGAAGAAACATTACAATATTGTAATTCCTAAATGTTTTTAATATGTTATTTTAGAAATGTTGATTAAATGTTGTAATGATGTGTAATTTTAAACCTTCCTCTACTGTTATTTTGATTATTCACTGTTACATGCGAGACTTTTTTTTCCTTTTTTTTTTCTCTATGTTCATTGATTGATGTAACTTATGAAATGTCTTGTATCAAAGATCTTGTTTTATATTGCTTATCTTGATAATTTCTTGTTATGTGAATTTCTTGTTATGTGAAATTGTGAGGAAGGAAATAAAATATCATTTAAAACAAAATTATAAGAACATCATATCTTTCATAGAAACATTACAATATTGTTATTCTTAAATGTTTTTAATATGTTATTTTAGAAATGTTGATTAAATGTTGTAATGATATCTTATAAATGTTTGATGGAAATGTTATGAAAATGTGAGCCATCTATTTCTAAGACCATACATTTTGATATCATTTAAACATTTAATAGAAACATTTAAATGATAATATCCCAAAATGTTTTCAAAATATTAACTTAGAAATGTTAATTAAATGTTGTAATGATATCTTATTAATGTTTGAAGAATTTTTTTTTAAAATGTGAGCCATCTTTTTCTAAGACCATACATTTTGATATCATTATAACATTTCGAAGAAACATTACAATATTGTAATTCCTAAATGTTTTTAATATGTTATTTTAGAAATGTTGATTAAATGTTGTAATGATATCATATTAATGTTTGAAGGAAATGTTTTTAAAATGTGAGCCATCTATTTCTAAGACCATACATTTTGATATCATTTAAACATTTAATAGAAACATTTGAATGATGATATACCAAAATGTTTTTAAAATATTAACTTAGAAATGTTAATTAAATGTTGTAATGATATCTTATAAATGTTTGAAGGAAATGTTTTTAAAATGTGAGCCATATTTTTCCAAGACCATACATTTTGATATCATTATAACATTTCAAAGAAACATTACAATATTGTTATTCTTAAATGTTTTTAATATGTTAATTTAGAAATGTTAATTAAATGTTGTAATGATATCATATTAATGTTTGAAGGAATTTTTTTTAAAATGTGAGCCATCTATTTCTAAGACCATACATTTTGATATCATTTAAACATTTAATAGAAACATTTGAATGATGATATACCAAAATGTTTTTAAAATATTAACTTAGAAATGTTAATTAAATGTTGTAATGATATCTTATAAATGTTTGAAGGAAATGTTTTTAAAATGTGAGCCATATTTTTCCAAGACCATACATTTTGATATCATTATAACATTTCAAAGAAACATTACAATATTGTTATTCTTAAATGTTTTTAATATGTTAATTTAGAAATGTTAATTAAATGTTGTAATGATATCATATTAATGTTTGAAGGAAATGTTTTTAAAATGTGAGCCATCTATTTCTAAGACCATACATTTTGATATCATTTAAACATTTAATAGAAACATTTGAATGATGATATACCAAAATGTTTTTAAAATATTAACTTAGAAATGTTAATTAAATGTTGTAATGATATCTTATAAATGTTTGAAGGAAATGTTTTTAAAATGTGAGCCATATTTTTCCAAGACCATACATTTTGATATCATTATAACATTTCAAAGAAACATTACAATATTGTTATTCTTAAATGTTTTTAATATGTTAATTTAGAAATGTTAATTAAATGTTGTAATGATATCATATTAATGTTTGAATGAAATGTTTTTAAAATGTGAGCCATCTATTTCTAAGACCATACATTTTGATATCATTTAAACATTTAATAGAAACATTTGAATGATGATATACCAAAATGTTTTTAAAATATTAACTTAGAAATGTTAATTAAATGTTGTAATGATATCTTATAAATGTTTGAAGGAAATGTTTTTAAGATGTGAGCCATCTTTTTATAAGACTATACATTTTGATATCATTTAAACATTTAATAGAAACATTTGAATGATGATATACCAAAATGTTTTTAAAATATTAACTTAGGAATGTTAATTAAATGTTGTAATGATATCTTATAAATGTTTGAAGGAAATGTTTTTAAAATGTGAGCCATCTTTTTCCAAGACCATACATTTTGATATCATTATAACATTTCAAAGAAACATTACAATATTAAATGTTTTTAATATGTTAATTTAGAAATGTTAATTAAATGTTGTAATGATATCATATTAATGTTTGAAGGAAATGTTTTTAAAATGTGAGCCATCTATTTCTAAGACCATACATTTTGATATTTCGTTTTTTTCAACGGCTTTTTCAAATGATCTAATATTTGTGGTGGTACACAAGTATTAGAAATCGTTATATTTATGGATATTTCAGCCGTCTCTGAACCGAATTCGATCAAACAAAGCTGATTTTGTCATTTAAATTGTATGTTCTTTCAAATTTGACACTCAGTTTTTCATGATCTCACAAAAAATATTTTGTCTATTTGGGAAAGACTGTAAAGGTTATTAATCAGAAGAGTAATTAAGTCATAAATGCTTCGATTTTCCCCAAAACATTTTGTTACGCCCAAAATAAATTCCTAACATATTCGATTCTTCTCATTAATTTGTTATTGATATATACAAATCAAAACAAATCCACCAATTAACAAGGTTTTAAAGCTTACATTGATGTCTCTAAAGATCGTGCATACTTAATTAAAGCAAAATAGAATAAAAAATGTGCAACTCCTTTGAAAATTGAGGTTTTGTATGTAACTTCTTCTTTGGCTGCCTTTATTCCTGCTCTATTTATCTGTTATTACTATGTTACGATTGACGTAAGTTCTGATATTCACATTTCTAATTTAATGAAATGTGTTACTCTTGATTTCTAATGACTCTCCAATTATTTGTAAATATTGTGATTCTGCTTTGATTCAATAAAACATACAACAACAAAAAGATCATTTGAATTGTCCAACACGAAAAGAGTGAAACACAGACTTGGTAACATCGTTCAGATGAGAGAAAATGGTCCTAAGGTAGTGACTTCAATGTTAGATGTACAATTAAAGATAATCTGAAAGTTTGAGTGAAAACAGACCAATATCAATAATAAAAATCTGGATAAACTGATCTGATTGATTCCTTGATTCTCCCAACTATATTAAAACAATTTGATTACATTTTAGGTGAATGTCAATCGTCACAAAGCAATGAATTGGATTCATATACCATTCCAGACATTTAAGTGTTAAAAGATTTTTAAAAGCCTGTCTTGGGCCTATGTCTTTTTTTCATGGGAAAACGGTTGGGAAAATTCAAAAATGGTTGGTAGAATTTACTGTTAGAGGGTGTCGCACAGTGACGCCTTCAAAGAAAACCATAAATATATTTGTGGTTTGAGAATTTGTTCAGGAATGTTTTGCATGATAGAGGGTAAGTACAGTAGAAAGAATATAATAAGTAACATTTCATACAAAAATTACGCAGTTTTTCATCAACCTTCAACAATGTTACCGAGTCACTTTGAGCCTGTGTTAACAGAGTGATCTGTATAAGTCTTTCCTCAGCAAAGCAATGAGGCTTGCCTTAAACCATACAAAATAATGGGTGACAACCCAGCGATGTGTAGATACCATCACAACTTTGAAAGGAAAATCAACAAAACCATCTAATGAAGTACAGTCACACGATTATTTCTTTCTTTCTTTTTTCAAATGACTTTTTTCTTAACGGCAGGAGGACTTAGTTGCTATATTATCCTATAACTTACAGTAAACGTGCGAAAGTGTGCTAATCATATCCAATGTACAACTCAGATACAACTATGACTGACATAGTTAGATGTCTAGTCTCAGTGTATTAGTCATTTGGATATCCATACTATGACTTAACGCCCTTTGGCAAGGACTTTGTCAAGACATAAGGCCACATGACGTTGTGCCTCAGAAACCTGAATTGTATTTGTATTAATACAACATGTATCTTCTTCTTTCTTTTTTTTTGGGGGGGGGGGGGGAGGGTTACATAAAAGGTGAATTAATACAGACCAGCATTGCACTACCTTCAGATATAAAACTTAAAATAATTTGTCAAAATTTGACAGCTGAAGTGCTCAATTTACCGAGTCGTTACAGTATGAAATTATCTTTAAAAATATTAATCTTACTTCGAGGAGTGAAAATTATTAATGAGTGGAGGTTATATAAAAACACTTTCCTTCTATTTACCAAAGCATAACTGAAATACTAGTACAAAGAGAAACTTCCAGGGACAAGTATGATTATCTGCAAATTTACGTCCATCGGGGGCGCCGTGACACTGGTGACAGTGGGAGGGGCACCATAAATATTGATATAAGGAATGTATGGATGAATGATGAAACACATGGTCGTAGAGTAATTGGGCGTGGCAATGGTTGTAATTATATCTTATTCTTTTTATGTTGCTTGTCCCCCGCCTTTTCCCTATCTCTCCTTTTCTCATTTTATTTTTATGTTCGCCATTTGTTTGAGGAAAGTACCCCCGTAAAAAGGACATATATTAGGCCATTCATAGCGAATAATAAACGATGAAGAACTAAATAAATTTAGGCATGATTTTATGATTATATGATGATTATTGATTTATGGTTGTACTTGATGTTTATTAGGCGTGTTCACAATTAACCATCGTTACCAATATCATAAACCCGAATATCTAATTTGATTTGTTACATAACTTAAAGGAAGATCATTTGGATTTGCCCTCAATTTGAAATTTGCATATCTAGCAGAGAACTCTTTGTATCGGACATAATTAATGAGGATCCAGTGTCGAAACTATCGCCTAGTACGTTGACTCCTACGATGTTCTGACCGTCCTCGAGTTTAAATAATTGGTTGCCAGCCAGGAAATACAACTGGGAGTTGTAACTGGTTACTGCGTTCGGGAAACGCGTCAATTCGATCATGGCATTTTTCATCCCTGCATCGTCTTCGCTATTGGTATCCATGTAGGAGATCCCATCGACCCCTTGATACGTCCAGTAGATACGGAATTCTGTGGATACAATAATTTTGAGAAGTAGTTGATTTTGTTTTAACATCGCAAAGAAGTGGTACCGATCGTCTAGTCGAGTGGTTAATCACTTGACCGGAGACACTGGTTAAAAGGAATTTCTTATATTCCGTGAGCACAGACATCGGCATCTTATTCATGTAGCAAGAGCCTGGTCACCTTGCGTGAAGTGTGGATGTGAACGCTAAAGGCCCGGTCACACAGAGAGGACGCATGGGGAACGCACGGCCAGCGCATGGGAAATTTGCAATTTTGGCCAGTGCGTTGTCGTGCGCCCAACTTTTGACACCAAATGCATAGCGTGTTGCTAGCGTGCTGAGCGCATACAGGGCGCATACAGTACGCATACAGAGCGTATCCAGAGCGCACATGATAACAACTTCCACGAATGCACAGCGTGTTGCTAGCGCGCTGGACGAATGGTCCACGCATGCACCGCGTTCTACGACGCACGGCCAGCGCATTGGAAATCGGAAAAGGTCGTGTGCCTAACTTTTGTCATGATTTTGGAAAAGCTAGCGAGCCGACACAAAATGCACAGCGTGTAGCAAGCACGCTGTGCGTATACAGGGCGTGTGCCCCGCGTATGTCTGGCGCTGGTCTAGCGCGCTCAACGCACGTCTGGCGTGCCTTTGGCGTGTACATTCATGCGTCGAGCTCCGCGCACACTTTTGAGCATGCTCAAAAAATCCCGACGCACACAGCGAATCACGACGAATGCATAGCGCTGGTCCAGCGTTGGTCCAGCGCGCTCGACGAACGAGTAACGAGTGATGACGCACGCCTAGCGAACGACAACGCACTGGCCAAAATTGGAAATTTTCCATGCGTCGGCCGTGCGTCCCGCATGCGTCCCCTCTGTGTGACCGGGCCTTTAAGAAGTAACCCAGTCATCAGCATTCTTATTGTCATTATCATACTAATGGTAACAATGTGCATCATATTGATCTTCTTATTCTTCTCCTTTTTCTTCTTCTTATATTCTTCTAATTATTATTATCGTTATTATCATTATTATCATCATAATAACAATGTAATTACTATTTCTATTATTATTATTATTATTATTATTATTATTATTGGTAGTAGAAGTAGTAGTAGTAGTAGTAGTATTGTTATTGTTGTTGTCAATGTTGCTGCCCTGAAATGTGACGGGGTAACGTAAGGCTTGAGAGACTCACCGTTAGGAGCCACTGTAATCCCATATGGCGCTTTCACAAGGTTTCTAGCAAGGGTAGTTCTGTTACTAGTGCCTAGGTTCTTCTTCATTATTATCCCTTTATTACCGTTATCATAGTCACCACCAACGAATAGATCCCTGTGTAGGAAGCAGAGAAGGAGAGATATTAGCGGGAGAGGTAGATGACAGACGACAGAAAAGACCAAATAAAAAATGAGAGAGATGGGAGCGATGGCCGAGAGATATTGCAATAGGGAGAAACAGAAAAGATAGGGAAAGAAATTGAAAGAGAGAGAGAGAGAGAGAGAGATGGGTGTGATGGCCGAGAGAAAATGGGAGAGGTGAAACGAGGGAGATGGAGAGAGAGAGGGGTGAGGGGAGAAAATAAAAAATGAAATTTAATTGAATCTGTGATAGACAGAGTAAAATCTGTCCTGAAAGTTTTTTTTTTAAACAGCCTATTACAAATCTTTTTTTTCCCAATGGACCGGTTTACTAACATATTCAAACTGTTCATACTTAAAAAAAAAGGTTCTTCTTGACAACCTGAAAGCCTGGCTGAGTCTTGCTGAACATACACTGTTGGTCATAATGGTGGAATAATTATTTTTACCCCAATTTATGGAATTATTTTGACAATGATTTATTCCTAATTGATCTAGATAGTAGTATAAATTCTCAGATTTTATTGAATAATAAATTGTGACGGTTTGTTTTGCGTGACTGCTAAAGCATGTGTATGCTACTATGCTTATCAACTAGGGGACCTACGTCCTTAAGTGATAATTTACAGTAATGGGGATTAATGCTTCATAAAAGAGCACTAATATAGCACATCAACACGGTTTTGATCCTGGGGGCTCACAGTAATGAGGCCATTGCTTAGCCAATGAATCATGACTGTACGCAGCGGGGCTAGGGTACGTCGCCGCCCCCCCAAAAAAAAAAAATTAAAAAAAAACAAAGAAAATGCAATCATTTTAAAATAATTAATTGCATTTTGCCCCGACCCTTGAACCATAATGCATAGCTCTACAGAGGAATTTTTCCTTTTAGGGAGCGGGGGAAAATGCAATGAATTATTGATAATTTATTGCATTTATTGCATAATTTATTGCCGTTGTCATGTTCGCACATTTCAATACGCGACGCACCGTGCTATTGAAATTGCCTCAGGTTTATTTTTGAAAGCCTTTGCGATCGTGGTCTGAGGTATAAAGTTAAAAACACTGTAAAATCAAAGGCATTAATTGCTAAAACAACATGAAATAAAGAAATTAATAAAATTTGATGATACGAATGAAAAGAACAAAATTATTTTAGAAATATGTATAATACTTCCTACCTGGCTGCTCTATCTAGATCGAGTGAATGCGGGGTCAGGCCCGACATATCAACTTCCCCTAGATCAGTGCCATTGAAATGTGTAATGCGCAAGGTCGAGTAACGATCAATCCAGTATTATGTTGTCGTTCAAAGTCCATTGCTAAATCTGCAATAACGGTGAGTAAAATTTTGCGATCAAACATTTGTCTTTCTCACTCAGATTTTTCATGGATAACATTTCATTACTTTATCATTATAACCCACAAAGTTGGAATAGGCTAAGTATTTCTTACCTCTTTTTATAAAATGACTGTTACAATATATGGTTTATTCTTGAAAGAACAAGTTCATGTCTTATCAGAACTTTATTGACCAATCTAAAGAGTCATGGAGGTTGAAAAATAAAGTTATGAGAAGATAGAAACTTTTTAAGAATAAACCATGTTGTCACAATCATTTCATCAAAAGAAATAAGGACACAAAATAACTTTATTGACAACAGTGTACAAATATATATATACATAATTATACATGTTTATGTTTCCTAACTAACTTGTTCGTCTCCTACATTATTGCGTCGATTTCAAACATATTTTCAATCTCAGATCACAATATTGTACTTTTTTGTATAGGATTTTTAAAATAAAGGCTTATATATTGATTACTAAATAAATTGTCCCATATGATCTATGAAATACATGTTAGAACACTCTGTAATGGACATTCATTCTAAGGTAAGCTGGAAATGCATGAAAACTTAATTTCAATTGACAACTGACAGTTATAATTTTTTAATATAGGATTTCTCGTTCAATTTCGTAAGTTGGCCACACAAATTCATTTTATGTTCATTCAATTTCGCCGATTCTCTCACCGCAGCTGGTATTTTTCGTTCAAATTCGTTTTTTAGTATTTAAATTCATAAAACGATCATTCAGAAACATTTTGTTTTCATTCGAACTAAAACATGTATGTTTTTCGTAAAATTGTCATTCAATTTAAAGCGAGACGATTCGCGATTACGTACTTGCGTCTTCCGTGAATTCAAATTCGTTTCTTTGCATACGATTTCACACGTTTTGCAGACAAATTAAACATGTAAATCTTACCCAGTATGATCATAATATAGAACCCCGCAAGCTTAGTTCCATGCTAAATCCATTTTAAATTGTATGGGTTGGTAAGCAACAAACATGTTATTTGTCCTCACTAGGGGTGTATAATGAAATACGTGATCACACTGGAAGAACTGAAAATCGTTGAAAAACAATTAACTTACCTCTCCACCCTTCAATGCCATAAAGTATAATCTCCATCTTACTTCCATCATAATTCGTCCTATAAATCATCGGTTTCTTGGTTGCCGATTCAGCTAACAGATAGATCTTTTCGGATGCGGGATCCACCTTCATTCGAAATGAGCGATATCGCAGATGAACCTCATGAAAGGTAGCATTGAACAATGGGACATTCACTGGAAAGTAGCCAATCAACAAGGATGTGGTAGTTAAGATGAAGGCCTTGTGTAATGCTATGTGAGAAGGAAACAGTTCATTCGGTGAGATTTTAATACTACTTTGCAGTGATTTAGAGATAAATGAGAAGGCTTCTTTTTTCTCCAAGTGATTGAAATCTGAAAGAAATGTCTAGCAGATATTGGGAAAGATTAATAATATGGCACAAAGGAACACTTTTAAGGGTTAGGGTTTTTTATTATCATTTTAAATTGTTAAAAATGACTCAATCTTGCTGACAATTATTATAAGGAAAATTATTATTTGCTACATAGACCATTCGTTCACACAGCCAATTTATCGATGGCTTCAGGCATATGGTTATTTGAATAAAACAAATGTTTGGTAATTTCGAAACGAATGGGACACAACATAATCAGACATCTTGGATTTGTCCTTAATGTTTGAAATCACTATAGCTATGGGGATCTCAAATTGGCAACCTTGTCAGTGGATTGTGATGCAGATGACACAGTGACATTATTGATTCAGCCAATTTGAAGTTCCTATACACAACAACTTTTAAAAATTAAAAACTTTCTAACTTTTTGTCTAATTTCATTTAAACGTTCATCAGTCTGCTTCTCTGGTATTTCTACTTCTTTTAGAGTAGTTTTCTTTTAAGGTTTGATTTATCTTTAATTAAAAATAGTATCAAGAATATAAAATTAAAATAAAATTAAAAAACATACCCTTACCAATCTCGCAAAATAACCCCTCGAATGCAGGACCACATAAGCACATGAAAGCGTCGTTCACATTGCAGTATGCACCACAGACGCTAATCCTTGAGTGGGGTGTATAACCCCCTCACTCCCTGAGGAGGGGGTCTGTACAAATCCCTCTCAAACACACATACGTGCACTTCTTAAGGTATACACTCTTAATTTCAGCGAGTAAATTGTGCCGAGTAAAACAAGCTGAGTAACAAAATGAGCAATTCAGTACTAAAGCTGGAGTAAGAAATCAATTTTAGTGTTACTCGTCATCCGAGTAATTTGTTACATTCGATAAAGAGTAAATCAATGACTCAACATTGAGTAAGAACTTCGTTTATGTCAATTTTGAGTAAACTACGGTTGTGTATTAGCTGTCTCGTGCATGCATGTGCGCGTGCAGAGAGATAATTATGCAAAAGAACTGAGATAGATGTGACACATTGGGAAGAAATTCTGAGCTCATGGATCGAGCTTGGAACAGCTCCAACCGACATTTCTAGGTAAGAAATCCAAATGATAATATTAAAAGAGCTACCATGTGATATTTAGTCAAGTCTCAAGGACACTGTGTTGATCAAGATTATGAAAATTGTTGTTGTCACTGTCGATGTCATTAATTTGATTGTGAACTTGGGAAATTCTCTATATAAGGGCGAGCGATCATGCATTAATTTAGTGACCGGTAATAGCTAGCCTACTTTATTGTATTTGTATTAAACACGTATTGGCCTGGGGTAGGCCTATTGATGCAGATGGTTCTAGGATAAATCGGCCAATTACCAGCGGGACAATTTCCCCCTAGGACTCGGAGTAGGACAACTTCCCCCCGAAAAGACAATCTTCTTTTATCAAAACCAATTAGTTGTTATCATCCTATCGAAACTTAATGCACATTAATTAACCTCTACCTTGTTAATTCCTACCATGTTAACTACATATCAAAATGTTATCATTGTAGGAAGGAACTGGCTTGGATTTTTTTCTGGCCTCCTTCAGAGGAAGGAGCCAACTGTTTTTGTTGGTGCTTTGAGGAACACCAAGGAAGACAGGACAGTGTTTACGGAGTCCTCGAGAGAAGCGCCTATTCATGCTCTTCGTTGACAGCAGCAGTGACTACTGCTACAAGATGTTTCAAGTACTACAGCTGGACGCAATGTTCCCGGAACCACCGGTAGGTGGCGAACCACACGACTAGGGCTTTAACGGAACACTCTCAATTACTTTCGTAGTAAAATACCAGGTAATGACCTAAAATGCCCCAGATATGTATGTTGTAGCCAACATTTTGACATTGTATCGCATGGAACGCCTTAGAATGGTTTCAAGAGGGTTAAAACGCTGAAAAACATACGAAACAGTATATATCTGAGCCAAAAAGTGAATATTATTATTTTATTTAGTAGACCTGTGACGTCACACAAAACGTCATCTTCGGCATCATAGGTCTTGGAAGCAACGTCTTCGGAAGCATTCGGATGCTCGGAAATGTCACCCAAACAAAGTTGAAAGTTCAAGATGATCATGAGGCAAATGGCATCAATGATGGGTAAGTGAAAATGTGATTTTTTTTCTTCAAATTGATACAAAATTTGAGCGATTTTGAGCGAGTAACTTTTTAACTGTTTAGATTTTACACTACTCGAATCATTATTCGCTACGCAAAAGTGTAAATGTAGAAATCGCGTGAACTTGACCAGTTTATTTAGCATGTTGGCGCTTAAAATTAAAATGCCATGCACATGGTCATGGGAAAGTGTACCCACGTAGATCTAGTCCCTGCACATGTTATGATTCTTATTTCGCGGCGCTGAAAATCGACCTGTATTGCCGGACACCGTGTTATGTCTATGGCGAAACGCAAAAGTCGCGAGTCGCGCGAGAAGAAAATGCACGGAAAACAAATAGCAAAATGACATTCTCAAAACAAACTTGACAGCCATTCACTTTGCACGGGCATTAGGAAAATTGGATTATTTCATGAAAAAGGCATGTATTTGTCACTCATACGTTAGGCTAAGTTAGATGTGTAAATTTTCTAATTTTTTTTTTGTTTTCTTACGATGCGTCATACATTTCTTGATCACCCCACTCGACTTGCACATTCGATACGTGTAGTCCCGCGCGTAGAACGCGCGTCCGGTAATTCAATAGTGTCCGGTAATACCATGCGTGGGCATACGTGTTCATCTCGTATGACGGGGGCCCTATTACCATTACCGTCCACAATTATTTCAGGTCCTCAATTTGTCGATCAAAACATGAAATCTACGAGTAGGTTTATGATAAAAAAGAAACTTCTGTATTTTTATTCCCTGGAATGGCACTCCGTATCGACCTACCAGTATGTTTATATCGCTGTTCAAAATGACCCTAACCTTGTCGTAGTCTTCTTTTTCGTGCTCACAAAATCGGTATCATGAGAGGTTGTATTTCCGGACGGGTTGAGTACCCGGACACCGCGCATTAGAACGGCGCAATACGCGTCGGGGAAACATCGCGCGCAGTTGCAAACAGACACCCGGTGACGCAGCTGTTATTTTTCTTCGCATAAATCCTGATTTTGCATGGAAATTCTAATGCTGATTATTTGGAAATTACGTTTTTTGGCAACATATTCTTAAAAAACGCACAAAATTAAGTGTCCGGTTACTCAATTTTTTTTTTTTGGCAACATATTCTGAAAAAACGCACAAAATTAAGTGTCCGGTTACTCAAGTCCCCACCCTACCTATTACCGTCCAAAATTTCCTTGAGGTGTTGTTATGTCAGTCCCCTCATACAAAGGACAGACATCATTACCAGCATATTTTCATGCGCGTGAATTCACGTCAACCGGGCAGGATATGAACTATTGCTTGTCAGGCGGATTCCTGACTAGGAGCTCTCCATGTTTGTGCTCACCGAGATCTTAACACGATATTAATGAACATTTACATCACATATACAACCATTTTTTACTTACGATGTCAGTGTTTTCAAGCAATTTCTGTCCATAACGGGCATCGCTTGAACACTTCTTCTTCGTAGGGAACTGCTGAAACTGAATGCGCATGCACGATACTGTAATAGACATGTATACTCTTGAACTTGGCGTATTTATGCATACATTCTATATTAATAATTTACCAGTGTCTTTCAAAGACTACTTCAAAAGGCGCTCTGATACTTACCATTACTAAACAACACAAATTAATGATCTTTCTCATACACTCAATAAGAAAGCTTTCTCTGATCATGGTATACAAGCAGCCGGCCTAATCCTTTCGAATTCACTCCCTAAACTAATCAAAGAATCAAAAAATACAAAACACTTTCGAAACCTACTTAAACGTTAGCTGATTAGTAATTATGAGTAATTTCTTTAGAGCATGTCCACATTAATATTTTGTCTTGTCGTAATGGTTTTTGTCAGAGTCTTTTTTACGCGTTCAACTTTTGTTAATTGTTTCTTTTTTCTGTGTATATCATGCATTGTATACATATTTTTGTAAAGGTGTGGGCTACTTTCGGGCCTTACTGGCTCTCCGGCTCATTCCTCCATTATTTTGTCAGTCTTTGTATTTTACTGTTATTTTGAGGTGTTTAGGTCTATATTTTATCATTGTAAATTTTGTTGGAAACAAGGAAAATCAGCCATTTTGACAAAAAAATGGATGAAAAGTTGCGAGTGCAGTGAGTGAGCGAGAAGCTGAGAACAAATAATTTCCATGTTTTTAATCGAAAAATTTAATGTCAAAAACACAATAAAAAATGCTGACTGACCGACCCTCCCTGGAAGGTTTGACCGCCATTTTTGTTGTCACCTAATAGGTATAATTTTGTGAAAAATGGATGTGTATTAACAAATATTAGGGCGTGTGAAATCACTTTCACCTTTGGGGCTATTATACATGTAAGACTATGTATTTCACCATAAATTTACCTCTGCACCTCTGATAAATTTGTTGTAGGCCAGAGCATATGAAGAAAATATGTTACAAACAACACACTCACTTGGCATGCTTTGTTGTCATTGGTTGCAAAATCTTGCATTTTCCTTTAAAAGGTCATTTTACCAATTAAAAATTATTTAAGGTTCTCATAATTTTGTAGACTTTAAAAGAAAAAAATCCAACTACCCATAACACACATTGTGTAATACCAACATCTCAAAAGTTACTGCTGGCTACTTGAGTGCACATAGCAATCAGTGATTCTTAGTATAAATTGCTCTCATCATGACTACCACTGGTACACTCGTAGTCATCTTCCCTATCCTTTCCACTTTCAGCAATATGTCGCTATAGTTTGTCAGAGTATGTGACAAGGACCATGCCGATTGTCTTTTTTGTGTGTGGAATACATTGTAAATCTGCCACCTTGTACTGACACTTTACAATTAAAAATAAACTTTTGGTAAATGTTTTCCATGGAAGATCATTTGTTATGTTCATGTGATAGTCTTCAACCGCATGCGTCTTCAACCGCATGCGTCAACGCTACCCAAATCTAATTTGGGAGGACTTCGGACAATTTCACCCATGAACAACTCCAGCCAATGTGAGTACAGACACTATCCCAACATTCACTTCCAACATCAAAATCAGTAGGTGAGAGGATGTATTCCCGTATGGGTAATATGCATCCTCTCACCACCAGAATCCTTCATCAACAACAGTCATCCTCCAAGCACAGGAACATTACACAAAAGTATGTGCAACATCAAAACAGTTCAAGACATGTACCAGTAGGCCTACATTAAAATCCCTTCAGCATGCCTTCAACAAACACTGCATGTAGCCAAAGTAATTGTACTTGTTGATTTTGCTAACACCTTAATCTTTTAATTATTGTCCAACACTAGCATTAACCTGTAACTCATACCCCCAAATCTTCGGTTGTTCATCATTTTCCTCATGAACAGGGGGATGGTAGTCCAAATCAAAAGTCACATCTTGGTCGTCTCGTTATAAAGAAGTCCTTGGGACCCATGAAATTGTTTCTTTATAACGAAATTTCTTTATATCAGGGCTGCCAAAACAATAGAATACAAAGGAAATCCAAGATATGGGACCAGAGATTTTACTTCTTTAAAATGAAATTTTGTTATATCAGTGTTCTTTATAACGAGAGTGCACTGTAAGTGAATGAGGGAACAACTTCTTGAGGGGAGTGTACCTGTAAGGGCATTCCAATACTGCCACGACACTTCCCCCTATACTCCTCTCGAGAGGTTGTTCCCTTGTTCCAATACTTGCTTCACTTGAGAGTGATGACATACATCATATGTGAATGAGGAAATCGCCATTGTGAAGGGAGTGTACTTCCTCCTGGCCCATACATGTACTCCTCCACCAATGCTTCACGTTTGGACCATCATTGATAAAAAAAAGAAGTAATTATCTTAAATACTGTATATACTTTGGAGGTCAACAGACTTTTCCTAAATATAAACGTTACACTTATGTCAGACCACTCAACACACGGTCCATGGTGTCATTGTCTTTTATTGGTCACTGCCACGGGCGGGGAGGGATATCTTATCCACATTCTTAACATCCTGCATATCCTTCACCTCTAGAACACCATGTACAGTGCACTCTCATTATAGAGAAGTCCTCGGGACCCATGAAATTTCTTTATAATCAAATTTCTTTATACATGTATCAGGGTTGCAAAAACAATAGAATACAAAGGGAATCCCACATATGGGACCAGAGATTTTACTTCTTTATAATGAAATTTTGTTATATCGGTGTTCTTTATAACGAGAGTGCACTGTAAACGTTTCTCCACCACATTATCGCACATCAAATAAGCACAATTCCAACACGTAAAAAAAACCCCGAAGCGCCCTACGAAGTTATTTAGAATTTTCATTATTGTTGGGATATCCATGCATAATAGGATTTGCACATGTCTATACCCATCATGATTCCACCCCCCCCGGATGCACCACAACATGTATAAATCTACAGGTAGCCCCTTTCATCTGGCCAGACGCAACACATGGCATCTATCTCTAGTTCCGAAAAACTCTGGATTACCCTGCCCAGTCAGCTGTCATATGGGACTTCTTTGATCGTCTCATTTATGGAATTCGTACCAAGGATTTTATTAAACATGGACCCTAGTTCTGATGGAGTAATAATGAGAGTCCTTCTTTGATCACATCATTACCACCGCCACCTGATAATGTGTATGTTGATGAGGATATTATTTGACGCGACAATGTTTATTATGTAATCACGCATATCATCACAGACAAAAGAATTTTCACGTGTCCCTCAGATTTTTTCGCTAGGCCAGGGCCCAGAGTGCTGAATGCTTGAATGCTGATTATGATGATGATGCGATGTAAAGTAACATTGCTTTTAAATTGAAATTTTTAAACTACATACTTTATAATATCATGTATGATGAAAAAACTCTGAGTTTTCACTGTGATTCAAACTGATTTTGGAAATTAAAGTCCACAAATTATGTTACTGAATTTGAAGTGTCGTGGACTTTATATTATTTGCATAGTGTGTGAGTGAAGAACTTCAAATCAATGCTAAATTCAGAAATCAGGCAAAATTATGGTTTATATTCTCTATTGACAAACAATGGTTAATTTAATTAACAGCTGTTAAAAAAAAACTATATTAATCAGCGGTTTAGGTGTGTTTTTTTATACCCACCTGAATATGGATTTACATATCACTAAAATATGCAAATCAGCATATTTTATGATTTATAATTTGAGACGCATTCGAAAATACTTTGATCAGGACAGCATGAAAACTATCATGCATGCATGTGTTACTAGTAAACTAGATTACTGTAATAGTTTATTGTATGGATTACCAGATTCACAAATTTCCAAGTTGCAGCGGGTCCAAAATACATGTGCACGACTAATTTGCAGCCTCCCAAAATTCTCTCGAATAACCCCACTTCTAAAGGAACTACACTGGTTGCCAATTTGCCAGAGAATTACATTTAAAATATTAATGATAGTCTTCAAAGCTCTAAATGGTCAAACTCCTAGTTACGTTACTGAATTGTTGCATATCAAATCTCAAACTCATGGTCGTAACCTTCGTAGTACACAAGACACATTTATGTTGCAAATACCCCCATATAAAACCAAAGTAACCCTCGGGGACCGGTCATTTCTCTGTGCTGCCCCTACATTATGGAATAAATTACCACTTGAAATAAGGAAAGCCTCATCACTAAATAATTTTAAATCAAAACTGAAAACTCACTTGTTCATATAGTATGTATAGCACAGCATTTACGAGCTCTTGCAGCGCAATAGAATATATCCACATAGTTATTGCACTTTACAAATGAATATTATTATTATTATTAGTTAAACCCAATAGTCAAACAGAATCCACCTTTGTTTTAATCAGTATTGAGTAAAAACATGTACTTAATAACTTGGTACATGTTTTTACTCAATATTGATAGAGCAACTAAGCGTTACCCAGAAAACATCATACTCAATATTTGAGCAAAATTTTGCTCAAACAATTTGAGTCAAAACATGTACTTGTTTAATTGAGTAAAATTTGGCTCAACTCATGAGCAGTTTCTTACTCGACATGAGTTGATTACATTTCTACCCAGATGCTGAGTAAAGAAGGGAACCGCTCAACAAAGGAGTAAATATTGAGTAAAGCTTGACTCATTCAAACTGAGTAGAGATTTAGTCTTTTATTGAGTTATATTTTTACTCAACAGATGAGTAGATTTGTTACTCAACACATGCTAAGTAAAGTTTACTCAAAAGTCGGTTGGTTCCCTTTTGACTACCTAAAAGAGTAACATTTTTACTCAGATTGAGCAGTTTTTATTTAGAGTGTAGGCTTATGTCAGGGTTCAGCATTTTAAAGAAATCTTACAGGCAATCCAACCTTTGTTATATCAGATCAGGTTGAAGTTAATGGCCCGTATTCTGAAGTCGTGCCTAACTAAGTCGTTACTAAAGTTAAAGAACTGTTTAGTTAAACAGGAGTAAGACACGACTTCAGAATACGGGCCAATAAGTTTGAAAGATAAGTCAGTGGATAATGATTATAATGATAACGATGATGATGATGATAATGATAATAATGAAAATGATGATAATAATGATAAGGTATGATGATAATGATGATAATAATAATGATTTAAAGCTGAAAACATGAAGTAAATATAATGAACCAGTGCCGTTAGGTCAGGACTTGTCACAATATGAAGAATCGGTTCGCCGTATCGGCAAGGGCCGGTATCATGCACTTCTGTCTTTTCCTTGAGTATCCCAGAGTCTGGTTGGAGGGTATGAATAAATGACATGCCCTTATTATACTCATTGCCTGCACTTCATGATCATCGTGGGTTTTTTTTCCACAGATATATCACGCTTCTCTGCATGCTCTTCCTTCTCAAAGTAAGCCTTCAAAATAATCAATCTTTAATACACTCTAAAAAAAAACTGCTCAATTTGAGTAAAAATGTTACTCTTTTGAGTAGTCAAAAGGGAACCACCCGCCTTTTGAGTAAACTTTACTCAGCATGTGTCGAGTAACAAATCTACTCATCTGTTGAGTAAAAATATTACTCAATAAAAGACTAAATCTCTACTCAGTTTGAATGAGTCAACCTTTACTCAATATTTACTCCTTTAATCACGGAAGAGGTTTACGGTACACCATGTGTAAAGTCCTCGAGGGACTGAGGAAAGTAGATAGAGAATAGAGGTGAGATGAAAGGCGAGAAAGTGGAGGTTAGAAGGAAGAGTATCTTTCGGAAGTGAGTTTAGTCCTGAAAAGGACTGAAACCCAGAAAGTTTGGGCAGGATGAGAGGTTTGAGTAGAGGACTGGATTGAGTTGGAGAGTTGAGTAGGCGAGTAGAATTGCAGAGCAGGAGCAGGAGAGTAGACTCGACGTTTCGGACAGGTTGACTGTCCGTCTTCAGGAGTGAGTGTTCGCTAGGCGTGCGGCGGTTCTTATGGCGTGGATGCGGACTTGGGGGAAAGCAATGAGCCGGCGGGCTCGGCAGGTTGGCAGGCAGCTGTCGGTGGTGGCGCGCGGTTGCGTGAATTGGCGGGAAACGAGTGGGCGGCGGTTATGCGGACGTCGTGTGGTAGGTGTCGGCGGGGTAGCGGGGGGGGGGGGGGGGGTTGTGTGGTTCGTTGAGTGGGTGTATCGATCGGCGGTGAGGATAGATATTAGTGGTGTCGGTCTGTGTGTGTTGGTCGGCGGTTTCGGCGTTGGCGTAGGTTGTAGCGAGGTGTGGGCGTGGGCGGTGCTTGTGTGGGTGAAGAGGCTAGTTGAGTGGGTGTGGTTGGGTGGTTGTAGGTGGTGTCCGGGCTAACAGATGGCTGGATTGGTGAAGTGTTGGTGGTTGGCGTGTTGGTTGTGGAGTTGGTTGAAGATTGGTCGGAAGTAGGATGGTGAGGGAGGATTGGGTGCCAGATACTGTTGATGTGAAGGCCTGGGTCTTGGGGTACGGTGTTGTGTTGGTGGATCTCGATGGCTTCTCGGATCCTTCGGGTGTGCCAATGTCGGATGGGGGTGATGAGGTGACTTTTGTCCCAGTGAATTTGGTGGAGCTCTTGTTGTGCGTGCTTGACGATGGCTGACTTGTCCCATTCGCTGCGTCGGTGGTGGGTCTTGTGTTCTTTAGTCGGGTGTCGAAATCGCGGCCGGTTTCTCCAATGTAGACTTTGCCGCAATCGCAGGGAATCTTGTAGACGCCTGGTTGTTTGTTGGATGGGTGCTTGTCCTTGTGAGAGTGAAGAGTGGAGTAGAGCTTGTGGTTGGATTGGTGTCTGACGAGGATGTTGGCTGAGCGGAGGATGCGTTGTAGTCGGTGTGATGTCTTGCCGATGTAGGGAAGTACGATGGTGGCGGTGGGCTTGGTATCAGGTTGGGTTCCGGTGGTGATGTTGTTGGTCTTGTGGTAGGGAGTACGGGTGTTGATTTTCCTTCTTGGGTACTGGTTGATGGAAGTAAGTGCGTGCGTGATGTGCTTGAGTTCTTGTTGGAGATGTGCTTTATCACTAAGTTGGTGGGCTCGTCTGATGAGTGAGTTGGAGACTGATTGGTGGACTGAAGGATGGTGGTGAGATCGGAAGTTGAGGTAGCGGTCTGTGTGGGTTGGTTTCCGGTATACTTGGTGCGCGGGGAATCCTGATGGTGTCTTAGTGATGAGTACGTCTAGGAAAGGATTGAGTTGTCGTGTTCGGTCTCCATGGTGAACTTGATGCTGGGGTGTTGGTTGTTGATGTGGTCGAGGAACTGGTGGAGGTCTGGTGTGCTGTGTGGCCAGATGACGAAGGTGTCGTCGACGTAGCGTAGCCAGAGTGAGGGAGACTTGTCGGCGGACTTGAGTGCTTGGTGCTCGAGGTGTTCCATGAAGATGTTGGCGATAATTGGTGAGAGTGGGGATCCCATGGCTGCTCCTTGAAGTTGTTTATAGAAGTTGCTGCGCCACTTGAAAGAGTTGGAGTGGAGGCAGGTGAGAAGGAGGTCGTGGATCTGGTCAGGTGTGAGCTTGGTCCTAGATTCGAGGTCTGGGTCTGAGATGAGGCGTTGTTTGATGATGTCGCATGCTTGGTCTACAGGAACGTTGGTAAATAGAGAGGTGACATCGAAGCTGACGAGTGTGTCGGATGGCTGGATCTTGGTTTTGGAG
>JAVYIG010016142.1:0-32550 GCA_035222895.1 Strongylocentrotus droebachiensis | reverse complement strand
CTTTAGACTCGATTTCAACCGCGACAACGATCACTGAATATTGTAGGGTCGCTTTTGCTTCCAATATGTTCATTTGAACCATACCAAAACTTTGTATTACCTTTAATGATGACAGGACATTCTACATTTTGTACCCTAGAGAGAATGTTTCTTTCTCCGCAAGAACATACGATTCAGCTATATTCGCGTAACTACAATATGGGGTGGTAGAAGGAGGAAGGGAGGGGAAGCGAGTGAGGGAGTGAAGAGGGGGGGGGGGGGGGGTGGAGGGAGGTAGAAAAGAAGTGGAAGTTTGGAAGGGCGAATGGGAGGGGTGGAAATGAAGGGAGTGGATGCATGGGGAGGGTGAAATGATGGGGTTGGAGGGAGGTGAGGAAGGATGACGAAATGGAGAGGGAGAGATACATGAAAGGAAGGAAAAGGAAGAGAAATGGATGGGGTGGTTGGATAAAGGGAGAGGGATGAAGAAAACGAAGGAGAGAGGATAGAGGGAGAGGGATAGAAGAAAAGAAGGAGAGAGGAATAGAGGGATGGAAGGAAAGGCGGGGTGGAGGGAGAAACGGGGATTGAAAGGTAGGGGTAGAGGCCCTGGGAGGGGCGTAAAAGCAAGATAATTTAGGGGAGGTGGGAAGGGAGGGATTTAGCGAGGGCGGTGGTGGTGAGGTAGTGCATGGGAGGGAGGAATGTAGTGGGAACAGGCAATACCAGAATTCGGACATTATCTTTCTATTTCCTTTGGAATAATTATTTACCTTCTACACTCCCGAATCCATACAGTATCCTTTCCCCTTTCCCAGCGGGTAACGTCTCCGTGTCATACGATCGTATCTCCAACGTACCGATGTCTGAATAAAAGAGAATGTTCTCTCTTCTATCTGTAGCCACCGCAACCCCGTAATTGAGATTCGTTATGAAGCAATCTGTTTAGAGAAGGGCCAAACCCTGAGATATTAGGGACTTTTAGAATGAGTGAACGAGAACACGACGAACGCCGACTGATCATGCGTGTCAACGTACTTAACTGCCCATGTTGGCTACAATTAGAAATCTTTTAGATTGCACTCGACCGATATGCAATGCAGGAAGTAACACAATAAACATCACGGACAAAGAAAGAGGACATTCCTCATTCTACCCTCAACAAAAGAACATCCCTTCACTGCTAATATGTAAATATGTGTAGAACAGGTGCATGTGACACCTGTTCTACACATTTCAGCATGTAAAGGCGCTTTATAAATGTCAATATGTATGTATGTATTGGCATGTACTAGATTTAGGAAAATCAAGTTGACGCATTCTCGATCGCCGACTGAGACCACGTGACGCAGGCGCAGTGCCTTAAAATGACGTCACACGTTGCAGTCAAAGCTCTTGACGTGCATTTCTAAAAGTCCCTATTAGTACATTCAGGACTGCGTTATGTCTGTATGTTTCTCAAACACGATTGCAAAGGCTTTCGAAAAGTATAACCTCTGACAATTTGAATAGCGTCGTATATCAACTTTTGATACGAACATTACAAAGTCTTTATTACGTAATCCAAAATGACACTATGGGACATACATTGGGTATCGAACAGGCCTCTGTGTTGATTTCTCGAAAGTCTTTGTGATCGTATCTTTTCATTACTTTAGTTATGGTCATTACACACAACACAAATAATTATTGATATAAAATCCTGATTTTATAGAATTGTCAATCAAGTAACGAATCTTACCGTAGACAATTTTACTTTTAGAAGCAAAAGTAGAAAACGTAAACCACACGAAAATATATCATCTTATGACACTAAACAAATACAATGATCATGTAAGTATCATCAGAATCATATCAAAACAAACATAAGGTTTGTTGTCTATGATAACAATATTCATGCACCAGTGTCGACGATCCACCTCATTGCTATGCTTCTGAATATAAAGACAGATACTTTTTGCTTTTATCTTAACAACGATTATTTTGTTATATTTGTTTTTTTGATTAGTTTTTTTAATGGTAAACTCGAAATAATGCAAAGTACAAACAACATATATCTTGAATCACTTACTTTGATTGGTTAAGCCTCCGATCGCTGTTTGGTCGACTTCGGAAAGAGCAAATGCTGTTCACTCGAGCCTCGTATATCAACCCATCTAGGAAAAAAAGGACAAATATTGTGATAATTACTCCCTTTTTTTCTTTCTCTTGTTATTAGTTATGTCGTCATAAGCTTTTACATAACTCATAGACGGTAGGTGTAATTGTCAGTGATCGTACGGATGAGAACATTTTGTTTCATCGCAACACCCCCCCCCCCCCCCCCCCCTTCCCTCCCAAGCCCTCTTATCCGCGCTATTGTGTCATAGTTATTTCTCTGGTACATGCAGGGTGCACGGGCTTGTCACGCATTTTAGTTTCATACAAAAGTTATAGAAGCAGATCACTAAAAGCGTTGAATCAGACGGAAATGAAAAGATGTCTTGGTAATCATTATGATTGCTTATGTCAATTTGTTTGTTTAAAAAACTTTCATAATTTAATTTGGTTCGGATCGAGTGTCCACTAAACTTTAATTAATTCATGTAATGGCTTTACGCAGTTGGCAAGAGAGGCGGGGATGAGAGAGAGAGAGAGAGAGAGAGAGAGAGAGAGAAAGAGAGAGAGAGATGGAGGGTGATATTATATAGGCAAGAAATAATGGGGAAAGCGTATACACGCATTTGGGGGGAAATAAGCTGAAATCATATATACTTAAAGTGCCGTTGCTACTCATTGTCCTAGAAACCGATTAAATAAGAAAATTGGTGGTCATAACTATAACGTAATTAAATCTATAACACGACACAATAATTGTTTCTTCTTAACTGAATGACTGAATCTAATACCGACAGGCCTATTTTTCATCTATACCATATCCGTGAATCTATTCCGTGATATATTGCTCTAAGACAGTGTCTCGTTGCGTTTCATCGAAATACACGAGACCATCTACTTGCCCGCTCATAAAATGTTAAGAATGGATAATGTATAATAGATTTCGTTTCACTTACCGCTTGTTACTCACGATTATGATTCATGTTTCTAAATGTGCACAAGCACTTACTTACCAGACTTCAAGACAGCGTAGAGAACAAGGATCATAATGATCATCATCTGGCGGGCCCCCCCATTTTCCTTCTCTTTTCATTTCCAGATTCCTTAAAGGGTAGAGTTCATTCACACAGAGTTTGATTCAAGACGGCCGTGTGCTCTATCTTTGATGCTTGTTGTTTAGCGTTTCCTATGTGGCGTTCCGCATGTAATACATGAATGCTGTGTTCGACGTCTTCTAAGACTAACAAATCCTCATACAAAGCGATGCAGTAAAATAGTGAAAATGTTAATGATCCACAATAAGTTCAGGATTTCCGTAATTATTATCGGATGTTGTAGTACTGTTTTGGTGAATCGGTGACGTTTTTATTTTAAGCACTGAAGTAAATATGTTGAGTTGTTACTATAAGATTGCTTTAGCGTTGATGTTGTTCTTCTTGTCGTCGTCGCTGTCGTCGCTGTTGTTTATTCTTGTTCTTGTTCCTCCGATATTATAAAAGTTCAGTTTGAAATGAAAAGTTTTAGATGACTTGATAAAAATCGTTGAGATATGGCTTCATGAGGTGACTCAGTCCAGGAAATATATCTCCGCAATGCATCCGCGTCTTCATTCAAAATGTCAACAAACTCATCCAATATTTGAAATAGTCCAAAGTTTCTTATTTACCACTTTCCAAGTCGATAAACACGTTCCATGGCGACTTGTAAATAAAAGCAACAAAATTCAACGATGTATATTATCCATGATTGAAAGTTAACGTTCATTACATGCTTTTTAGCCAGTATCGGGCAGTGAGATCTCGAAAGCCAAGATCATTTACTCTTCGAAATTACACAATCCACGTTTGGGGCAATATACCACAACATTAATCACGCACTGTCACTTGAAGATGTGGGTTCTGCTTCGACATCTCTAATTATGACGTAGTCCCTGAAAGCATTGTGACGTATGCCGAAAGCATTTATTTCCTCCTTGTAATTCTCTGCGTCACGTCTGGACTGTACCGTTTCAAGACAATTCCACAACCTTCCTAGTAAATAATCCTCGAAATAACTCCATCATGCCTGGGCGAATACATAATGAGAATGATATAATGGACCCCATCTCCGCCGAAGCCACATCAAGTTATAAGAAAATTTGTGTTTGAACCCGGAAATAAAGTCTGGAGGAGAGATGCTAAAACCCAACCTTTTGTATGAAAAGTTACGTAATAATCGGCTCATCTTGTCTTTTGAGTAGGAATTAACTCGAGGAAAGCGGTGTTGGTGTTGAGCGGGCTGCGCTGGCTGAGCACTGGTTGACAGACAGTGCTTGGTGGGTGAAGGAAGAATAGATATCTTGGTCTGATGTTTGTTAGGGATTATTTCCATTTGAGGACACCATAGGCTCTCCGGCCTCGCCTTTTGTGTTTGAGAATCAATCAGTTGAGCTTATTGTGAATTTGTGATATACGGGTAAGTGGTTTTACTTGTTACTTTCTTTTCTTTTGTTTTGTTTTGTCTTGTTGGGCGGGGGGGGGGGGGGCTGGGCTGGTCCCATCGAAATAAACCTTATAAAAACAACCAAACTATAGGGTCTACCTAGCACTAGGCCTACTATTCAACATCACTTATATTATAATGCAATTTCAGCGAAAGAAGGATTATGATCCAAAATAAATCTTAATAGTCTGCTTTGTTCATTTATGAATGGACTTTCAGACAGATTTAAATATATATATTTAAGGTTATTTCTAAGGACCCTTTCTGCTCCTTTTGTAGATAATTATGAAGTGTCGAATCGATAGTTTCCCAGCTAACACAAACACATTATAAGAACATGATGATAATGTTTGGCTAAACGTTTGGCAAATGTTTCTTCAAATGTTAAAATCATATGAAAATTTATGATCTTGTGATTATCAAGAAAACATATTTATAACATTACACACCAACGTCAACAATTTTTAAAAAAAATATTATTTTAACATTAAGCTTAAACATATTAACACTATCATTTTGATATTATCAAAAATGTTGATATAACATATCAATGATATCTTTCAAACATTTGAAGGAAATGTTATAAAAATGTGAGCCATCTATTCGTAAGACCATACATTTTGATATCATTTTAACATTTCATAGAAACATTACATTACTGTTATTCTCAAATGTTTTTAATATGTTACTTTAGAAATGTTAATGAAATATTGTAATGATATCTCATTAATGTTTGAAGGAAATGTTTTTAAAATGTGAGCCATCTTTTTGTACGACCATACATTTTGATATCATTTTAACATTTCATAGAAACATTACAATATTGTTAATCTTAAATGTTTTTAATACGTTATTCTAGAAATGTTAATGAAATGTAATGATATCTTATTAATTTTTGAAGGAAATATTTTTAAAAAATGTGAGCCATCTATTTCTAAGACCATATATTTGTATATCATTTAAACATTATTAACTACTGCTGGAAAATACTGATAATTGTTGCACGGTAATGTTGAATAAATGGATATGCTAATTTTTAAACCATCTATACTAACTGGATGTTTTACGAATCATCATTCGTTTACTAAATAAGAAGGTGTATTTACTCTCCAAAGTGAGAAAAATATATGTATACAAATCAGCTGTAGGTTATTTGCATGCTCTGAAAGTCGGGTAAACTACAATTGTTGCTCAAAAATATATCCGCAAGACCCCCTTCCACTCTGTATTATGCGTATAGTAGAGCAATATATATGATGAAAATAAAAAAAAAGTTTACTTGGAGGAGTCATTCTTTTTTTCCTCAAAGTCGTCAGACTCGTCACAGCCAGAGCCACCTATACACAGAGTTTGGCCAAATTGGTTTCACTGGGTCACAACATGGCGTATAGATTGTTTTTTGTTATGTGCTTGTCCAATAAAGCAGTAGTCGCCATATTGTGTCCAACTCGAACTGGGTTGGCCAAACTCTGTGTATAGATGGCTCTGGTCACAGCTAAATCTGGGTATAGTTGTATAGCGCCATCTTTCGTTGTATTCCCTACATCTTTGCGAGAATAACAAAAATGTATCTTTTCATTTGTTTCAAGCAACCAATGAGTTTATGCAACCAGAATCGATTGAAGAAGTATATTTCTTTATTATTTTTTAATTCCATTTAATTATTTATTCATTTATACATTCATTTAATTATTTGTTGTAAAGATTTTGTTGTGGCTTGCACCCAGTAAATATTTATATATTTATTTGTTGTAAAAAAAAAAAATTGGCTTGCACTCAGTAAATATTTATAGGCTATATTTATTTACTTGTTTATTTATTTATTTATTTATTTATCTTCTTTCTTTGTCATCAGTGAAACACAAATCGGCCACACTGTAATGCATCTTGCGAGACCCTCTCCAATTCGCTCTGTAGAGAAATTTCATGAACTTGAATTCTCGTAATAACGTAATAACTAAGAGGACACTTTTTTTTTTTGTCTCAAAATTTGACATTTTGTTTGGTTGGGGGGGGGGGGGTAAGGTCACCTTTTTCAGGTCAGCCAATGGCATAATTTTTTGTTTTTTGTTTGTTTTATTAAATTATTTTAAAAAATAAATAAAAAAAAAAAACTCAAAAGGGGGGGGGGGATTTTCACAAAAAACATACACGAAACATACACATAAAAAAAACTCGAGGGGGGGTTTAACCCAAACCCCCCCCCCCCCCACCCCCCTGCGTACGCGCCTGGCTCTGTAGGTCAAGTCATGGGTCCTGTCTTATAAAGAGTTTAAATTAATCGCAACTATGTACATACGAGATGGGAGACTGCAAACTTGCGATTGATTGGAGGACTCAATCGCATCTCTTTATAAGACGGTGCCCTGAACAGCTAAAGTAGGACTATACAGAGTCTATTGAGTACTGTCAGCATAGTCTCCCAGTGCAGACAATAGGGACTTTTAGATTCGCACGAAGACCATGTGGATTGCTACGATCGACGTCCTTTAAATGCACTGCTTTGAATTGACCTCACACGTATCAGTGCACGCAAATCTAACAGTCCCTGCTGTCACTATGAATATGACGGACAAAGAAAGAGGACAAAATATACAGTTCCTCATTCTACCCTCAACAATTGCTGTGGTAGACAAAGGATCATCCCTTCACTGCTATTATGTAAAATAAGTAGAACAGGTGAACATAAATGTGACACCTGTGCTACATATTTTTACATAATAGCAGTGAAGGGATGATCCTTTGTCTACCACGGAACCGTATATGTTGTCCTCTTTCTTTGTCCGTCATCATGATATTCACAATGCATGTCCCATCGACTAATTACTGCATTGCTTTGTCACTATGTTGGCACCACTCAAACTGTGTGAGGTATTGGGCCTATTCCTTAACGGTCACCTAGCAACCATAACTTCATTATATGTATCATGTGACCGGTTATGTTACGAAAAGAGTTTAATATTTAAGCCATTTTAACTCCATCTAAGTCATCATAAATCATTAAATGAGCGTTCAACTTTGTTATAAGAAAACAGTGACAATTATTGGACATTGCGAAAAAGTTTTGGAAATAAATGACCAAATTTAACCTGTTGATCATTACACTCATATAAGAAAAATATGCAATTACATATTATGTATAGCATGATAATATTTGAAAGGTTCATTTCTGAGGGGCGATTTAAGTCGTCCTCCAAACCGGCCACAAGATAAATGTCGTCGGGAACGAAAATGTCAAAATATTAAGATTTTTTATTCGATGCTATAGGTGAGAGAAATCACTATCGACCACTGAAGGTCATTGCTTGTTAATGGCAATTTCTTTGGAATTTTTTGTTAAAGGTAATACAAAGTTTTGGGAAATTTTGAAAATTGGGTGGATAGTGATTCTTTACAATTTTGATATATTTGGATGCCCCTGTGGATGTATTATAAGCACTAGAAAATTTAGCCCCTAAAACACTTCTGCTTTCGAGAAAAATTGAATATACAAATGTACCGGTGCTCCCGGTAAATTTTGATACATTTCTAATAGCGCCTACGGCCGTACAATGGTAGCTGCGACCATGAAAATCACAAAATATGTAGTTGTGATATATAATTTCCAAACGGAAATAGCTAATCGGTTGATTTTAGTCAAGAAACATTGTTTTATAGCTTAATTGATATCTTGACCTTGAGAGGGAGCTATACATCATAAAAAGTTTATTATATACAATTTCATAACTTTAGACTCGATTTCAACCGCGACAACGATCACTGAGTTTTGTATGATGGCATATGATTCCAATATGTTCATTTGAACCAATTCATGTCTCCATACCAAAACTTTGTATTACCTTTAATACCCCAGTTACACGAACACGGCCTTCACCAGAGCCCCCGTCTTATAAACAGCTGTGATTAATCGCAACTTATTTACGATTAATCACAACTTATTTGCGATTGGGATCAATTGCAACTAAGTTATGTACCTAAGAGATATGAGACTGCAAACTTGCGATTGATGAGAGGATTTGCGAATGATATGGATCAATCGCAACTCTTTATAAGAGTCGACAAAAGACAGAACCAAAAAATCACATTGCCATAAAATGGCTAAGGATGGGAAGGAGTTACTCTGGCGATGTTTCTGAGATATTAGAGAGGTCATCGGTCTGTAATACAAAGTTTTGGGAATTATCGAAAATTGGGTGGATATTTCGATATATTTGGATGCCCTGTGGATGTATTATAAGCACTAGAAAATTTAGCTCCTAAAACACTTCTGCTTTCGAGAAAAATTAAATATAAACATTTACCGGTGCTGAGTCCCGTCAAATTTTGATAAATTTCAAATAGCGCCTATACGGCCGTACAATGATAGCTGCGACCATGAAAATCTCAGAATATGTAGCTGTGATATAATAATTTTCAAACGGAAATAGCTATTCGGTCGATTTTGGTCAAGAAACATTATCTCATAGCTTAATTAAATTCTTGACCTTGAGAGCGAGCTAAACAACATATTATGTTGTTTAGTATTATGAAATTGTCAATAATAAACTCTTCATTAAAGAGTTTATTATTGACAATTTCATAATACTCGATTTCAACCGCGACAACGATCACTGAATATTGGAGGATCGCATATGGCATATGCTTCCAATAAGTTCATTTGAACCAAATTCATCACCCCATACCAACACTTTGTATCACCTTTCATAAACGATATCTGGGATGAAAGCGAAATTTATTATGCCATTTTATTAGTTATTTTGCAAACTTATTGAGATAGAACATTGAAATACGATGTTTCCAACGACATTTTCTTTTGATTGTTTTGTTAATACTTAGGTCACGCACAGGAGACCGACATCAGATCGACAAGAATTCGATAAAAATAACTATATTGCTCCGAATGGCCAGGAATCGGTCGGTTTGGAGTCGGCTTGGCGGTGTGACGAGATGGTAGAGAATTCCCCCCCCCCCCACCCCCAAGCTTCCAAAATATCAATATTGTCTGGGACTATAATAAAATGTGGTCATTCTACACCAATATGATTATATATTGTTGCCCATAAAATTTAAATGAATATTCCTTACCTCTTTTCATGAAGTGATTGTGAGAATCTAATCCATTCTTGCTCGAGAGAGTTTATTTTTTCAGAATCTTATTTATCAATCTGAAGAGTCATTGATCGATACAGTTCTGAGAAGATATAGGCTTTATCTTTAAACAATTTTGGTGTGGGAGGTAGATTGAATAATATTGAAAGCCGGAGTGTTTTTGTTTTTATGTCAATCTGTTTGAATTGTTTTGTTGAAATTGTGAAGATGTCTGAGCAGTGAGCCAGTTAAAACACTCCAGATAAAGGTAATGGTTTGGCAACGTGAGTCTCCAAGAAAACTCGAGGAAAATCGTTGAGCCAGGCCGGAGACGTGACGCTGCATGAGAGAAATGGTTGAAGCAGTGACAGTGTTTAAGCATCTAGTAGGTCCAGGGTTTAAAGAGAAGATTGAGTTCTGGGAAGAGGTGAAAGCTAATTTTTGAGGGTTATCATTGTTATTATGCAAGTGTGGAAGAACATCAGATAAAAAATGTTCCCTGAAAAGCATGGCTCTTCAAATGCCTTAATATTCTAAATATGGCATGTAAGATCGTAAAAATCGGGACGGAATTTCATGCCACATGTTCGTGTAGTCCCAAATCTTTCTGTGTACAGTGCTTGTAACTTTACCAAGACTGGGCTAAATTTCTTATCATTTTGATGATTCTAGAACCTTGCAGTACACACCAATAGTATGCTAGATGATCAACCTTTTCTGATCGATTCCACAACGTTTCTTTCACAATGTAACGCATGACCTGGGCCCCGTCTTACAAAGATTTGTCCTCCAATCAATCGCAAATTTGCAATCTCCTATCTCTTATGTACATAGTTGCGATTGATATCAAGTGCAAATAATTTGCGATTGATATCAACTTTTTGTAAAACAGTGCCCACAACTCAACTTTACCTTTAAGACTGTACCTGGTTGAAGGAGTGCATGCTCGAGAGGGTTGATAGCTTTGGGGACTCGATCTCTGTTGGATCTACTCTGTGGGAGACGGATGGGTGAGAAGGGAAAGGAAAGATGGAGATATAGGTGGAGGAGGAGAAGGAGGATGAGGAGGAGGAAAAGAAGGAGAAAGAGGAGGAGGAGGGGTGGGGGAGGAAGGGGAAGAGAGGGGAAAGAGAAGGAAAAGAAGGAGATGGAGATATAGGTGGACGAGGAGGAGGGGGATGAGGAGGAGAAGAAGGAGAAAGAGGAGGAGGAGGGGGAGGAAAAGAAAGGGGAAGAGAGGGGGAAGAGAAGGGAAAGAAGGAGATGGGGTATGAGAGATTTGAGGCAATTTGGATAGGGAGAGAGAAAGAGAGGGGTGAAGTGAGATGGGGGAAAGAGAGATAGAGAGAGAGAGAGAGAGAGAAAGAGAGAGAGAGAGAGAGTAATACATATACTGAGAAAGAAAGAGGGTAGGACCAGAGGATAAATTAATTGGTAAAAAGAAGAGAGGAGAGGCCAGGGGGGGGGGGGGGGGGGGGTACACACATATTAAGACATACGGTGTGTCGCTCTAATGGGTCACTTTTCACCCAAAATCCCTGAACATGGGTCCCATTTTAAACAAAATATCATTAAAAATGGGCCCATTTTGTTCAAAGTTTCCGAAAATTGTAAAACAAAAAAAGGCCCTTACTACAAGAACATCCCCCAAATGACCCTTCCAAATGGGTAGTCCTAATTGTTTCGAGGCTTGAGCGGCACGCCTCTGTCCAAACCAAATCTGAGTACCCCCCCCCCCCCAGGAGGAGAGGAGATGGAAGGAGAGGGGGGGGGGGGAGAGAGAGAGAGAAATAGATAGATAGATAGAACGAGAGAGAGCGAGAGAGAGAGAGAGAGAGAGAGAGGGGGAGGGGGGGGGGGGGGTGGTGGGGGATATACAAGTAATATGCAATATCGTATTTGCCATGTCCTTATGGTCGATCACAAGGGTTTCGGTGGATCAACCAACCAACCAACCAAATGTGGTCGTGTTCTGAGCTGTAATCCTTGTATAAGGCAAAAAAAATTAAAATTGGTTGTCATAGATTGCTTTTCTGGAGTAGAGGTGTGCGGGCGGATTTGTTGTTGTTGTTGTTGTTGTTGTTAATTTCCTTTTTGGGGGGTCTATTTTTTTTTTCTTTTTTTCCCCCATTTTTGTTTATTAAAAAAATATATATATATTTGTCCACAAAAAAAATAAAAATCATCATTGGGATGTCAAGCATTTAAACAAACAAAGTCAATAAAACGCTTTAATATGGAGGGTAGTGAGCACATTTTTTGTTTTTGGTCCTCGAAATTTCAAAAAATTGCACTCCCCAAAAAGGTAAAAATCACGTGTTTTTACATGATTTTTTTCTCAAGGGGAGGGAGGGGGGACCGGGCCCCTCGGCCCCCCCCCTGGATCCGCCACTGTGTTCAGTGACCTTGAAGGGTGGTCTAATCCCTCTTGTTAACTAGTACAGATGGGCTTAAAATGAGTCAAAGAATGCTCAGAACCTGATTAGAATGAACGCCATTTTGACATAGAAAAATAAAAATGGCAAGAGTTTGAAAAAAATAAATACCGAATTGCGTACTGAAAAGACCTAACTGGCAACGGGACGGATTTTGATCCTTGCAAAATGCATAAAATGGTATGTTTGGCGTTTAAGATTGCTCCCCCGAAAAAATGAAGAAAACAAAAAAAATGAATGATTAAAAAAAAAAATAAGAGCGGCCTGAAAATGACGAGCGGGCGGTCGAGGACAACCAAATGATTATTGTTTGGCCTAAGGTAAGATGTCCAATAGCTCTGTTTTTTAATTTGGAAATCGAATTCGCAAAAAATATCAAACGACGTCGTCGAAGTTAGTGACAGATGTGTTTAAAAACCAGGGGAAGCAACTCTGTTGGAGCATGAAGAAGGGGGAATGAAAAGGAAAAAAAAAAAGGATTAAGAAAAACTAAAAGACAAAAAAAAAAGCCCCCAATATTTCCACCTTTATTATCATCATAATCAGCATCGTCGATATCATCATCATTACCAACGTCATTATCACCATCGTCATCATCATCACCATTAACATTATCATCGTTATTAATCCCCCCACCTTCATCGTCATCATCATCATCATCATATTCATTAACATCGCCAACATCATCATCATGGCTATTTCTTATTATTTCATTTATGTTCAGGATATTTTGGCCTATTTCCTTATCAATTTGGTCTCAAAATGAAATGTAAGAGAAAATTATTTTCAATAAAACACAACACATCATCTAATTATATTCTTAGGAACCCTTTGAAAATAAGCTAAGGTTATCTTGTCAATTTAGTTCTACACCTAGGGCATTCTCGACCATATAATATCAATCAATCAATGATTATACCAATTAATCATCATCATCATCACCACCACCATCATCGGGAGCCGCACCAAACAAGCTTTGCTTTTAGTAAGCTTCGTTTTCTTCATCATGATACAAACAAATTTAAAATGTAAATGTACAGCAATCACATCAAAATGAATATGATTGTTATTGTTGTAGGGTCTACATTAAATATATTTTGCATTTGTTTGTGAATTTTAAGGATTCAGAAATGAAAGTGAATTTGATTGAATTAGGCATCCTCCTCCTCCTCCTCCTCTCACCTTCACAATCATCATCATCATCATCACCATTATCATCAATATCATCATCATTATCATCATCCTCATTATCACCATCCTCATCAACATCACAACAATCATCTTCTTCTCCTTCTCACCCCTCCTCTCTCTCTCAAAATGATTTCTGAACGATCTTAAAATTATGAAGTGTCTTATTGGTGAATTGGTGAACACGGGTGAATGCGATGTGGCGGTGAAAGAAGTGTTCAATGGTTTCACTCGTCTAGATATAGCACAGTAAGATTTCTACTGCTTGGCGACGATAGTTCCGTGCATCTACGGAAAGCGATTTGCACCGTCGTTCGCTAGCTCCGGTCATCTACCGGACTGAGTGCTTTCGGCGATTTGATGAGTTAAAATGGATAACGTAGCGAAATATTTTTTCCCCATGTACGACCTGTTGTCATGGATGTGTATGTCGCCGCTATCAAGGAGACGAAGTTGCGCTGCGCTGAATGTATCAGATCTCATCTGTAGCGCACCGGCGGATTTGTACGCACCGTAATATCGTTGATACGCGCCGATGAATTCATTATTGTCATCTTACGAGAAAATCATTAAAGAGGAGGCACCGTATTTTGCTTGCAGACAAAAGCGTGAAAGTGAGCGGTTTTTAAATGGATTTTCCATCATTACTAATCATGTTGTGTCGCGGAATCGGCCTGGCTGCATTATGATCGAAAGGAGGAGAATACAGTAGCAGAAGATCATTCAATCTTGTTGATCCCCGTTCTGCTGGCCGCAGACTGCAGTGCAGTGCATGCAGGCAACAGATCAGGTCAGGCCAGGCCAGCTGGAACAATCGCAACATTTGTATTTGGACACCTGCTGCATGCAGCGACGGTAGGGAATTTGGAAAGGTCTTTATTGAAACTGAACATGATGGGCGCCGAGGCCGAGTGGATGATTTGAACTCTGATTTGTGTAGATGCAACTTCATTATATAGGCTGCCAGCTACCTCATTTATTTTCTTCTGCTCTCTGGCAGAGAGATCTGTAAGTTTGCAGCATTTTCATTTTTCAAGGATATATTGTTGTGCGAGTCAATTGTGCCAACACACATTGAAATTCGCATTGTATATTTGATAATGATAAAAATAGAAATAATAATATAATAATCATGATGATGAGAAGGAGGATGAAGATGATCGAGAATGAGGATGGTGATGATGATAATAATGAAATCGCAAGCATAATCATGTACATATATAATATATGTATTGAATAGCAGGTATGTTTTGTGATGTTGTGCTGTGTCGTGTGATATTTAAACCGAAATTTGGCCGAAAGAGAGCAGTGCACATGAGTGTAGAGTTCCGCCGCATTACCAGCATGTACGTGGCCTTGTCGATCAATACTGATAATGATAATAATAATAATAATAATAATGTGTTCTATTCTTAATATATCGCATTACATAAATGCCCTTTATGCGCTTTATAGATATGAGAGAGAGAGAGAGAGAGGAAGAAAGACAGGAAAAATATTGAGCTTTTACCGTTTATCTCAGATTATTAATAATAATAATAATAATAATAATATGTCTTGTTTACCCAGGGTAGCCTCATCAGTATTCATACTGTTCTCCCTGAGGGCCCTGCAATCATATTATTATCACTTATTATTTGCACTTATCAAATCAATTACAAAATTCACATGTTTACGTTATGATTTAAGACTGGGATGATCGAAACAGATAAGTTTTTAAGTCTGATTGAAACTGATGTACTGAAGTACAACATTTTAGAGACTCTGGAACAAATGGAAGAGCATACATGTACATGGAATACTGAAAGGTGCCCCTATCTTTTGGTAGATTTAACTGAGGGCGTTAATGCATGTTTTGAAGATGAATAGAGATTGCGAGTTGGTCGATGACTTGAAATACTATTTTGCAAATACATTTATATATGCAATTGCATCAATTGTTAATTTGTCTGAAAAGACTTATTTTTTAATTTTGACAAGCTTGCAATAAAATGTATGCTACATGTATCTGTTGTAACTCTTAGCATTTAGTGTGACTGTAAACTGCTGGATTTGCGACAAAATAGAAATTAACAACCTTTCAAGTGACAATTTTGTATATTATTAGCCAACAATTTTACAGTCTAAAGATTAAGATTGGACTACAAGTTAATGTAACCATGCACAACTATATCCAGTCACTAAATATATACACCCTATTGCTATACATGCTTTAAATGCAGATTTGTTACAAATTTTGCATTACTCTGTGTAAGCCAACCGCACACAATACAATCTAACCATGCACAATCCAATTTTGTAAGAATATGCAATGGCATTTGATTTAAACATTTAAACATGTACAATTTTAAGACTGAGGATCTGAATAGTTATATGATTACCGGTAAGAAAAACTAAATGTCAAGGGGTATCATGCTTACTTGGAAGAGGAAATGCTTTATCGGCTCAGAATCGTAATGATGTCACTAGACCAGAAGTGCGATTGTCTATGATTCGAACCCAATTCAGTTTTTATTCTGATGACTGAAGCCTGCGTTGTGTGTTAACGTGCCCCTTCCCTTGTTCATAGACGCAGGTTATGTCAAGCCCAAAACACTCCGTCCCTCGGATAGGACGTTAAATGGAGGCCCCGTGTAGAGAAGAGTCGCTACCTTTGCACGTTAAGAACCCACTGCACTATTCAAAGAGTAGGGGGAAACCCCGGTGTAGTGGTCCACCTGCACACACCCCAGTATAGTACGAGAATACTCTGTACAGAGGTCTGTACTCAAAAAGGAAGAAGAAGAAAAGAAAAGTTCAATGCACTAAAATTCTGGTTGGTAGCACTTATTTCATGTAGAAGCTAAAATCAGGAAGATGATATTTGTTTAGATTTCCTATCTAAATACAATTACCATTTCTTTAAAAACCAGATCGCAGGACAAGTTACGCCCTTCTGGTTCCAAATAGACAATACATACACATTTAGTGTTAAAGATCTATGTGTAAAAGATTTTGAAAATGTTCATAGTTTCTCTTTGTCACTAACCATGGCAACAGAAATTCCAGTACAAATCTAGCTTTGGGAGAGGTATTCAAAAGCTACATGTATGTTACAAAGTTGACATTTGCATTTGTTACTTTGATTACAGATTTAAAAATCCACAACTTCCTTGTTTCCTTCATCATTTTTTCTTGAGCTTAGTTTCACAGATCTGTTTCTCATTATCTGTTTTCGTAAAACCAACTTTGAAAGTGGTTGACTATCGAGTTACATAGATCAAACTGCTATCTATTCTCCCTTTGTCATTTCCCAGTGCGAACACACCCTGTGAATACAGCTGTGACGTAATGACACATAATAAATTGTTTTAATTATGTTTAAGAGAGTAATAAAAGTAACTTTAAGAGAGTAAAATAAAATGTAACTTGAAGGGCGGTACAAACCATGTCAACATGACCAACTTGTCAGTATAAAGACCCACATTATTCAAATAAACCTTACACATGTACATGTCAGTCTGACCCAAAAATGTAGTGCCAATTTGTCACTGTAAAAACACACATTGTCAAAGTAAAGGCAAACTGGCTACTAGTTTAAAACAGTGTTATCTGATTAGCAGCTCTGATAAGAGACCGGTGTTATAGCATATACTTACAGATGTAGATCTGCTGTTTAACTTTTAAGGTTGGTGATAAAATGTCTGTTCAAAGAGTTTGATAAAGGTAAAGACCAGTATTGGAAATGCCCCAATTTCAAAGAATGAAATGGAAGCTCTTATTACCAATCATGTGAAAGAGTATGTTTTGACTAATACATGATGATAACTATTTTACCGGGAAACCGCCTACTAATTGATATATTTGGTAAATAAGTTTATCAATTGGTCTGTGAGAGATAAACGCATGTGTCGCGCACATGTGCGTATAGTCCCATATACATCTTTCTGTGTACAGTGCTTGTAACTTTACAAAGACTGGGCCAAATTTCTTATCATTTTGATGATTCCAGAACCTTGCAATACACACCAATACTTATATGCTAGATGATCAACCTTTTCTGATCGATTCCACAACGTTTCTTTCACAATGCAATCGCATGACCATAACTGGTCTTTATCTTTAAGGTTGGTGATAAAATGTCTGTTCAAAGCGTTTGTTAAGTCAACATAACCAATAAGAATCATTCTGTGACAAAAAGAAATTGTTGATGATTTGGGTACATTCAAACGTTTTGCTACATGTAAGTAACATTATGAAATAGTGTAATACACCACTAAACTGTACAAAATAATACAAAGAATGTAATTTCATTTGTACACACTTAACTATTATTAATATTGTTGTCTTAAACCACAGGTACTGCCGTGAGGGGGGGGGGGGGGCGGGGGTTGTCCGATTTTCAATTGCAAACAGATCTCCAAATTCTAGAAATCTGTTTTTAAAGAAGCCAATGAAATTATATCTAACTAGCCAATAAACAAATATATAAAAAGGTAAATACACATATATACATAAATAGAGAAGTAAAAAAAGAAATAATTTGTTGTTACAAAGGCTTTAAAGATTTGCCAAGCAAAGATGAGCAAAAAAGGCAGGCTCCTATGAGTTTGTCCTTTTCAATGAACATGATTTTATGATTTTAGCACTTTTTTGTATCCAGTGTAGAAAAAAACCTGTTTTAATCTATATGACAGAACAACCTACTATGTAGCCAATGTCTTGTGGACAAGAGATGGGGAGAGAGAGAGAGAGAGAGAGAGAGAGAGAGAGAGAGAGGGGGGGGGGGGGGCAGAGAGAGAGAGATGATGATGATGATGATTCACAGCATTTGTATGACGCCATATACATGTATCTGTTTAAGAAACATTCAAAGGCGCAGAGAGAGAGAGAGAGAGAGAGGAGAGAGGGTGAGAGTGTATAAAAATAGTACCGGTCTCTAATTAATATACCTATTTAGCACACAGTAAATGCATTGTTTTACCAAGAGGGGGAAGAATTCTATTAATAGCTGATTTATATGTAGTGGTCTGGTTGTCAAGGTCCACTAGTATGTTTGTATAGTACAATAGAGGATGTGTGTTTGCTCAGATTGGCCACTGCTACCAGGGAGATGGCAGAGACCCTGATGCTGCTAGTCACCTTTTTGATAGCAATGTGTTTTTGTCATCTATTGATCCAGAATAATCCTTATTACAAATTCTAAATGAGCAGAAAGTACAAAAATCAATGGAAAATTTGAGTCCTCTTCTATTTCAATGCATAGTGCCGTACATCATTTAGAGCAATTTCATTAAAGGCCCACTGCACTACTTGTAGCTACTTGCGCCCTCTATATAACAAACAATGCCTAATCGGTGACCATTGGTCCCCCATGATCCTCTTTTTCTTATGTTAACTGAGAGCTGAGTTGATGAGATAACCACCTGTCCAGTGACCTTGCAGGGCAGTCTAATCCCTCCTGTAAACTATGGCAGATACGCTTTAAAGATTATCACTGAAGTCTCTAAATTGGCAGTGCAGAGTCAAATTGATAATCACCTTTTTTGTAATTTCTGTTGATTATTTCAATTTTCATTCGCCTGTTTCCTATGATATTCGGTTTTATTTGTAAGATCAATATGAGGCAATTTCAGTTCCATTTCCTACTATTACCATTCATCAACTCTGAAATGTTGAGTGTTAAATACATGTAGCTTTGTTATGGAACAACCCAACATTTTCTTTTTTATGTCATTATGTAAAAAATCAATAGATTTGATTAAAATATGGTTGATAGGAAACTCAATTGTTGTAAAAGTAAATCAATTTTAATATCAAAATGTCTATACCGGGTAATCTATATTCAAAATAGAAATGCCATTCCGTAAAACTTGTAATTTATCTTCTGACAATTATTTGCTACAGACGTGCTTACTTTACCTACACTACCGAAACCAAGTTTCTAATTCTGTACAGTCTACAGCCTTCTTGTACCCTTTAATCGGACCTTACAATGTACATTGTATTTCTTGCTCTAATCATATATGCTACAATGTACCCGTGTCTAGTTATGGCTATCGGAGCTTTAGGCATACGTACATGTACGTGTCAGTCAAGAATTTAATTTGATGCCATGTGGGAAGAATCGCCATCGATCCACCAATCTGATTATCTCACTCAAGGGTGTGCATGAGGATAGATATAAAGACTACCAGATTTCATTTTATAGCCATACGAGAATTGATTGAATTTATAAGTAATTCAATTTTTCTAGCCTGAATGTCTTGTAGTGACATGCTGTACATAATGTCGTAAAGTGCATGTTTTAGCATCATTTGGAACGAAAACTCAATTAACAATCAAGGTCCCATTCTAGTCTCAACATCATACAGAAATTATTTATTAAACTGGGCAGGACTTATCGCGAGTGCGCACTGTCATGTCAATTTACCTCTTCGAACTTAGTTTGTATGACGTTTTATTTTTTCTCATTTCTAGTCTGTATTAAATGTAGGCTATTCTCCTTTCTCTGTACACTGAATCTTTATATGTAGCGTTTCTTTTATCTGAGTTTCAAATAAATTTCCAAGTTTTAAATGTCTATGAGTTACCTGACAGAGATCTTTGGGGGTGTTTGATGGATTTGTATCTATTTAGAGTCAGAAGGGACTTTCAACTCTTGTGTTAAAGATGAAGTTGAGTTCTGGTCATGCGATTGCATTGTGAAAGAAACGGTGTGGAACCGACCAGAAAAGGTTGATCATCTAGCATATAAGAATTTGTGTGTATTGCAAGGTTCTGGAATCATCAAAATGATAAGAAGTTTGGCCAAGTCTTGGTAAAGTTACAAACACTGTACACAGAAAGATGTATATGGGACTACACGAACACGTGACGTAAAAAGCCGGCCCCCCGATGTTTACGATGTTACATGCATATTTAGAATATGAAGGCATTTGAAGAGCCATGCTTTTCAGGGAACATGTCTTATCTGATGTTCTTCCACACTTGCATAATAAGAATGAGTAACGCTCACAAATTATTTTTCACCTCTTCCCAGAACTCAACCTTCTCTTTAAAGTGTGGCTTAATGTCTTTCTGGCTCTTACCAAGCATGATCTAAGAGTGTATTGATTGTACAATGGCAGAAGGGTGTTAGTTCTATCCAAACTCTCACAAAGTACCGGTAATCCCCTTCTGGTCCTCAGCCAACATAATATACCGTACATGTATTTACAGAGCCAGAAGGGTGTTAACTCTGCACTCTTATTTCCACGGAGTCAAATTTCACTCTAAATGGCGTCAGCTGGGAGTCAACTCTATTCCTAGTTAAAGTGACACGGATTCCGAATCAATTTGACTCGGATTGTGTGGCATCAGCTGAGAATTGACTCAATTCAGAGTCAAGATGACTCCTTTTCCGTGTCAGTTTAACTAGGAATAGAGTTGACTCCCAGCTGACGCCATTCAGAGTGAAATTTGACTCCGTGGAAATAAGAGTGTGTGTTAAAGTACATGTAAATGGGTTAATTTCTTTCTAGCTCCAAACATACATGTACAAGGTGTTTGGTGGTGTATCCATATTCCAGGTGTGACAAAGTTTCAGATGGTCAGTTATTTTTTAAATCTGGCACCACCAAAGGAAAGAAGAATAGAAAAATCTTGTGAAAATATTGAGAAAAGCATCAGCGATTGGGGCATTTCCTTTATTCAATACAAATTTAAAACCAGGGCCTTTTATGACTATGGAAAACCTCATTTTTATATAATAAATACCCGGTAGTAATTTTTTCACTGAATTCACATACATTACCCATTGATATCAATCAATTTTTCATTGAAGGCATTTCAATTACATGTATATCACATCACAAATTCAAATTTGTATATAAATATATATTTTGCTCCTGCTAATTATTGCACTACATGCTACATGTAGTTCATTAATATACAGTGAACTGGTGTACATGTACATGTTTGTATATTTAAGATAATGCATTTATTAAAACGATATGTGGCACTGCTGTGATATACATGTCAGCACTTGAAACATTGATTTTTTATAATCATTATATCATATGTGTGATGCATCATGCCTGTATTGATAATAATACAATTCAGGATTATATTAGATTGGTTCATCTTTCACAACTATTGACATCACTAGAATTAGTTTTGTAATGTGATATTCTTGATTTTTAGAGCTAATCAAATCATGGTATCCAAAACAAATTATTGATGATTATATTTGCCAAGTAGAAAGAAGGTCATATCCTTAATAACAAGCTTAAAGTTTAATTGATCCATGCCTGAGCGATAATACCTTGATGGGAAAGGTGGCAATTATTCGGAGAGCGGTTCGACCTTTATGAGATTGGCGTAATTAAATATCAATTGAAATTCATTGATGTGGCCCAGAAAAAAGTTCACCCGGCCTTTTCACAGAAGGGAGTTATTTATGATAGAACTCAATATCCTGAACTAAACATTTGATAAAAGAATGAATTAATCAATCATCTACAGTCAAACCTGTCTATTAAAGGGGAAGTCCACCCTGATATTAAGTTGGTTTTAATAATAGCACAAAAATGAGAGAAACAAATAAGTGAAAGTTTGAGCAATATCCAATTAAAAATAGGTAAGTTTTAATTTGTTGAAGTTGTTGTTACAAAAAATATAAAATGGCAACAATGACGTATCATGCAAGCTCCTCTCCTATTTGTTCTGTACAAAAAAATTCATGAACTGTCATTCTTTTAGTTATTGATGACGTAATAAATTTCTTTTCATACAGGGGTTGTACCGGTAACACATAATTGCAATAATTATGTTTAGGGTAAATGTATGATTGAAAATTATCTTAAGGGAAAATATTGATTTTTAAAGTTTTTTAGTACAGGGCAAATATGAGGGAAGCTTGCAAGATACTTTCACAGAGTTGCATATTTGTGTTTGATTGATTGCACCTCCAACTATTCATAACTTTCTTATTTTTAATTGTTTTTTGCTCAAACTTTCACTGACCTGTTTCTCTAATTTTGTTCTACTTCTTTGATTAAACAACTGAATATCAGGTTGGACTTCCCCTGGCCTATGAAGGAAAATAGAACAAGTGGCCACTGTCAACAGGTGGCCTTTCTAGACAGTTTCTACAACACGCATTTCTCACTAGAGGGAGACAAAGTGCATGGCCATTATTGACAGGTTTCTTTTATAGAGAGGTGGCCACTAAGACAGGTTTGACTGTATGCATTAATGAAATTCAGGAAATGTTGGAAGTGCTATTTTCAAGAATTATACATAAATGCACATTGTAGTTAAATTTCTTTTTTGGTGAAATTCAGCATAAAATATCATCAAGAAAATGAGATATAGAGATTCATTTTATTTAACTTTAATGACCTAAAAATATTTCCTGTTTGATAATGCTGTATTTTATAAAGATAGTATACAAATATCCTTGAGCAATTGTGTCATTTGGTACTTGGACATGTACATGTAGGAACATGTATGTACCAGCATAAAGAGTAAAACCGGTTGTAGGCTTTTTTTCTGAGAGAAAAGGAGAGAAGAGAAGAGAGAAAGAGAGAAAGAGGAGAGAGAAAGAGAGAGAAGATATAGAGGGAGGTTTTCTGAGAGAGAGAGAGAGAGAGAGAGAGAGAGAGAGAGAGAAGAGAAAGAGAGAGAAAGAGAGAGAAAGAGAAAAGAGATAGAGAGAGAGAGAGAAGAGGTAGAGAGGGAGGGAGAGAGAGAGAAAGAGAGTAGAAGAGAGGAAAAAAGAGAGGAAGAAAGAGATACAGAGAAGGAGAAAAGGGAGAGAGAGAATGATGAAAGCGAGCTGATGTTGGGTTACGTGTTTCTACATCGTATATTTCTTAGGTTGCCTTGGTAGCTAGCACACATAATATGTAGGCACCCATGTAGGCACAGGGGTATATATGTCGGTGCCATTTTTCAGTGTTTGATCACACAGTGCCTACATGTACAATGTATGTACGAGGAGTAATACATCCCAACCCTTTCTCCTAATGTTTATCTATTCCATTGCTTTGAGGTATCAATGATCTCATTCAAGCAGACAGTGCTTGCTTCAAACCCAGCGTTCAGACTACCGTGCCTGAAATCGTTGTATCGCTGTTTCAAAATCGTATAGCTGAACAATAAGTAATCACCTTTTCTTTCTAATCTGAACGTGGTATGAAACTTTGTATAGCAAAGAACACGTTTGAGCTTCTTTTCGAATGAAAACTTGATTTAAGAAACCAGGTTCAGTTGTTTGTGTTTGTGTGTAGTTTAATCGTTTTTCATTAGAAAATTGTATAACTGGTCAGGGCTTATTGTGAGCAGCCAAACTGATGTTTCACCAGCTAGCTATCATGTCAACTGACCATTAAAAAAAACTAGTTTCTTTATACGTGATTGAAACGTCATATATAGCGAAACACATGTTTGAGCATCCTTTTGAATGAAAACTCAATAAGAATCTGGGTTTGGTTGTGTAGTCTGAACGTTGTTTCATACAAACATACCTGATCAAGGCTTATTGTCAGCAGAGACACTGATGTTTTACCAGATGTCATGTCAACTGACCTTTTCAAAACTAGTTTCTTTATACATGTATAACTAGCATACTGCTGCAAACAAATTACATAGACGGGTGACATGGAAAAATGGATAAACACATGACCTGAATACAGGTTTGCCATTGGCTACATTCTTGAACCTACCTGTCGCATAGTTTAGGTGAAGTTTCATAAAGTGTATACAAATGTACAATAATAACTCATTTGGGGAGTGTTCCACAAAGACTAAGATCGACTTTAAGTTGGACTTTTTATATTTCTGGACTGTGAATCATAAGTTTTTAACCAAGCCACAACATATAGGCATTTTTTTGTACATGTATTCATACTTTTAATCACAGGACATATACAGTGAGGAGTATAATGCCATGTGGAAACTGGAAAGCAATTCATATTTATGTAAAGGGAGGGGCCCAATATCAGCAAAAATGTTTTCCAGAGCTGTTAAGAAAGAGCTAATAGCTAGTTTGAGATAAATTCAAGTGAATAAATGTTTGATTTATCTTTAAGAATGAATGAACATCTATGGTTGAAGATGAAAATATTCCACTTTTCAAATGAAGCTAAAGTAATTTAGCGAAATGTACTGGCACAAAGGATGCGTCCGGATCACAAAATGCGTAATTGTTGAAAATAATGATTTTCTCAAACAGAGGTAGAATCAAATCATTAGGATAAGGAGCTGGTAAATTATTCTATCTTGATTAGGCTTAATATTACCTGAACTTTCAATGAGATACTAGCTGTGTGTCTCAAAAGAACTTTTAAGTAACAGATATCTTTAACTATAATGCATTTGTGTTATGGACGCATCTTTTTGTTCCATTATACTCTGCTGAATACCTCAACAACGTTCTTCTCCCTTTTCATGTACAAAGCAGACATTATTTCAATTGTGTTCTAACATACATGTTTATGCACATTAAGAGTGATTGTCACGTGTGCACACACGCATGCAGAGAAACCATACACATACAGGATGTTTTCAGGTAAAATTCAAGATTAACGTTCACAATGGACAATGACACTGTAGGTAAAATGTAAGGTTTCAAATTCAAGCACAAAGTACTCTTAAAACAGGGCATACATGTGTACAGAGTTGACTGATTAAAGAAACATATTGTACAAAATCATTTAAAAGAGAAGCTTCTGTAACAGAAGAGTCATCTTGAATAAGATTTTTGCCAATAGGCTGTCCATGTTTCAACACGAATAATTATTATTATTACATCATGACTCGTCTCGATGATATAAGCACTTGTAATTTGTTTCGAGTGGTAATATGTAGAGTTGAGTATTTAAAAGAGTCTCGTCACGTACTTGCAAAAGCGTGACTATTCATGATTTACCGGCCTGGAAACAAAACAAGGGGTCAACCCTACACTTTGTAGATTTAGATAGATTGTATACATACGAAAGTACTCAAAAACGTGATTACATAAATGATAGTTGCAAGCTTATATAATGTGCATGTTTACCAAACGCTTCAAAGATTTAAACAAAATTCCAATGCAAGATTCATCTATATTGTGTTAAAACGGTTGCCATGGTGCCCATCAAAACCGGAAATGATAAATTTGCAAAGCTAATGTTTTGAACAAAGCGACCCTTCCATTAAATTGATGCCTATACCTTTTTGTGCATTATTGCACATGTGGAAAACCCTGCAGAGATGCAAGGATAGCAACTAAATTGTTCAATAAAGTAGAAACTAGAAGCTCTTTTGAAAAATATTTGATTGCATTGCCATGAAATCATTATAAAATAGTATGTGCACATGATTTTTGTGTAATATACAAGTAAAATTTCATACTTCCGTGATAGTCATGTAATATTAGAAGATATGAAAACGATGCTCCTAAAAAGTCTGACTCTTTACCCTGGAAACCCACTTGTCGATTCTACTCAGCAGGAATGGGTCGCATGCATTATGCAGAATCTACAGAAGGATCAGTTTCTAGGCCAGGTTTGATAATATCTAATGAATTCAATAGGATGGATATATATGTACGCATATGTGACTGCTGAAAGCAAGAAGGGAGTTAAGTGATGTTACTTTACAACATACAAACAGCCTTCTGGCTCTCAATATTGAAGATGTAACTTCATTCCCTCTGTTGGGCGCCAGAAGGGCATTAACTCTGTGTCTCATTATATGAGTTAACACCCTTCTGAATCCAAACACACAATTCCCAAGTGATCCGCTTTCCCTAGGCAGTTGCTCATTCACTGAAGGTTCTATCACTTCCTCCATTGTTTCAGTTACCTAGGTGCTCGAGTCCTTGCATGCTTTTGCAAGGATCTGTCTTGATGAAGGTTTACAGGTGGGAATTTACCATTTATTTTTTACTTGCTACAACTTGAACAAAAGCTGCGTAGCATGCAGCGTCCCTGGCATTTCTCAATATTTAATGTGGAAGTGGTGGATGAGAAAACATCAGGGACGGCTGGCTGTTTGATGATACTCGCTCAACTCTCTCCTTTTTCATCATCTCTCTCTTTCTCTTTTTCTTTCTCTCTCTCTCTCTCTCTCTCTCTCTCTCTCTCTCTCTCTCTCTCTCTCTCTCTCTCTCTTTCTTTATGGCTGTCTGTATGTCTCCCTTTTACTGCTTGTGATTATATCATCTATATTCGCTCCCCCTTTTTTACCCTCTCTCTCTCTCTCTTGTGCTTTCTATATTGCACTCTTTCTTTCTTAGTATCCAAGTTTCACTTTTACTGATTCAAACCTGTCTATAACGACTGCCCAAGGAAAACACAAAAAGTGGCCTTTGTAGATGGGTGGTCTTTGTAGACAGGTTCCTTAAGTACATGTTTCAATGAGAAACCATTTTCAAGGGAAACAAAAAATGTGGTCCTTGTAGACTGTACTTTCATCTCTGTTTTTTGTCTAAATGGAGCCTCTCGTCCTCATCATTCTTTCTTACTTTTTCACTCACTATTCTCCCTTTTCTCTCTTGTCAAAGTCTGCAATCCTATTTCTTTTTTGTCTCCACCCTTTCCACTGATGAAATTGCGCTCCTCTCATTCTCTCTATTTATCTCTCTCCTCCCTCTCCCTCTGTCTCACATTTTCTCCCCCTCTCTATCTCACTTTCTCTCTCTCACTTACTCCCCCTCTCTCTCTCACATTCTCCCCCTCTCTTTCTCTCTCATTCTCCATCTTGTACATACACAGTGTATATCTCTTCCCCTCTTTCTGTATATCTCTCCATTTAATTTATCTCTTTTGTACTTCATGGACATTTTTCTCCCCCTCCATGTCTCAATTTAGGCATGAAATGTTATTCAACTCATTCTCTCTTTCTCGCATAAATTCTCTTTTTACTCCATCTCTCCCCCGCACTACCTCTTTCCATCCATCAGCATCTCTATCTTTGTCTCCCTCCACTTTTGTCTCAAGCCACCATTGATCAGCTCGTTGCCTTTTTCTATTGACATCATCTGGCAAGCAAATATTGGATGCAATATAGCTATCCAACCCTCTCCTTCAGTCAGTCGAGATATATCTTACAAAAATGCCGCTGCTTCTCTCTCCCGCCGTCGTCTTAATGGCATCGCCGACTTCCACTGAATGCTGACATGTGTCTCTTTCCCATGGACTCTGTGCCCGCCGGTCGATTTTCAGGATGTGAAGGAAAGAGTCGTAGAAGAAGGCTTGTAAATCATTCACAGGAGACTACTTTGTTCATTAGAGCTACTTTGTGATTTATAACAACAATTATACCGTCTCAGGATTCTATAATGGACAATGCAACAGCAACCAGTGTGGAATATGATTTGCATATGGACAGTATCCGTGCATCTTTCATTCTAAACTTGATCAGTCTTGCTTGAGTAATGGAATTGTTGTGATTATGAGATTATCTTGTTTCCATAAACATTATTTGGAAAGAAGTATCAGGTAGGTACATGTAGATATAATCTGCTTAAATACCATGGGCAGAATGCTACATTTAGGTTTGAACGGAGCAGTGGCAATTTACTAATTATCCACTTTTTGTCATTGAAATATTAACAAAATGCCAGTGCAAACCGGGTTGAATTTCAACTACAAATGTGATCTTAAACTTAATGTTAATTCTAACGCTATATTTTTAGGTGCTGGTAAAAGTGATGAAGTAATGAATCACTACTCATTAATGTAGTTTTTTGTGTGTCTTTGAAATGATCAAAGAACGTACAGATCTTCATTTTCGTCAAAATTTGAAAACATTTATCTTGTGCAGATTATGTTTTTACCAAACAAATTTAATCCAATGAAATATACTGTTGCTACTTCTGTTGCTACTCTTACAGCTATTGTTGCTGGTGTTGCTTATGCTGCTTATGATGTTGCTACTATAGTACTGCTTTTACTACTACTGCTACTGCTGCTGTTACTACTTCTACTACTGCTGCTGCTCTTGCATGGTCCAGCTACTACTAATACTACTACTGCTGCTACTGCTACTACTACTACTACTACTACTACTACTACTACTACTACTACTACTACTACTACTACATCTACTACTACTACTACTACTACTACTACTACTACATCTACTACTACTACTACTTCTACTACATGTACTACTTCTATATCATATCTGTGGAAAAAAAATGTGGTCTTTATATGCAGGTTTGTCTCTACAGGTGTTTAGTAAATTCGATTTGACTATTGGGAAGATGCACGTGTAGAAAAATGCATTACTTGATCTGGTGAAGATATGAAGTAAGTGGCTAGACCTAATACAGTGAAACCTGTATATAAAGACCGCTCAAGGGAAACATAAAAAGTGGTCTTTACAGACAGGTGGTCTTTATCTACAGGTTCCTTTAGTACAGGTTTTAATGAGGAACCTAATTTAAGGGAAAGAAAAAATATTGCTTAAAGTGTATATTTGTGACATACAAAAGTTATAAGATTTGGGATATGGAATTTCATTCCCTTAAACTTTTACAATTTTAAATACATTTAAAAAAACTAGCATTTAGCTAAAAGAATGTACTCGTAACATTCTGAATTCATGGATTATTGTAAACCAGAAACTTTCATGCTACTGTATAAGTATAGAACAAAGACCCATCCATAGAGATTATCAGATACCGGTACATGTATGCGTTTCGAGAACAGCGTCGCATATTGAACAGGTTAAAGAACATGACTTAATATTACTACATGATCAACCTTTTCTGATCAATTCCACACCGTTCCTTTCACAATGAAATTACATGACCAAAACTCAACTTTAGCTTTAAGATTGAAAAGGGTTTAGAAGTGGACTGTGTACTCTGTCGCCATGGAAACAAAATGAGTTGCAATAGAAGAGACTCAAGAGTGGTTCTTGTGTTAATTCACCGCCGTTCTGAGGCTCTCTTGTTTATTCGCCCCTATATGCAGCATCTGTGGTTTTACATTTGTAGCTGTTGCTCCATTAGAGGACAAAAGAAGCCCCCATTCTCTGTTTTCTTAAGTCATATATAAACCCTTCATCTTCAGAAACCTTGTAAATTACTCGCCATTGTACTGTAGACTTAGCCTACTAATTGCCTTATTGTAGTGTTCGGAGTGTGTTGCATGCATGTCTGATTCTATTGAACTACAGCCCATTCTCATGCAGTCTTTTGTTTTGACACCTTATTACATGTACATGATTAACGTCAGCATTTTGGGAGAGAATTTACATTTTCAGTTCTTTCTCGTTTGGTATAGCATTGAGCACAGTAGAGATCAGTGGCTGGCACCTGGCTTAGAACTCTGTGGGCATATTTAGGGTAGCACACCTAGGGGGTGTTTCACAAAGATCCTTTGTCAAACTTAATTCAAAGTTGGACTTAAACATTGTGGAGAGGCATTTGAAGTCTCAAAATAAAATATATTCAAAAAGCAAACATTCAAGTATTTTAGACTTTTATATTTTATTTGGGGTTAATATGCATTGGCACACCTAGGGGGTGTTTCACAAAGATCCCAAGTCAAAGTTAATTCTAAATTGGCCTTAAATATTATGGAGAGCCATTTGTAGCCTCAAAATGAAATATATTTGAAAGCAAAAATTCAAGTATTTTAGAATTTTATAAATTCCACATCAAGAACATAAAATATCTCCTTGATAATAAAAAATATGAATGATTTGAATCAACATTTTATGCCATGTTAAAGAACTTTTACAAAATAATTTGAAAGATGCTAACAGCTTTCCATAATTAAGTCCAACTTTACATGTAGAGATAAGTTCAATTTAGGATCTTTGTGAAAATATACAATATATATATATTTGTGTGCAGGACAAAGGGAAGATTTGTCCGTGACTGTCACAAGCCATCATTGACTAAATTGCCTATTTTGAGATTTGCACTGATCTAGGGATTGCATATTTCGAACATTCATAACTTTCTTATTTGTATTGGTTTGATTTATTTCAAACTTTCACCATTCTGTTTCTCTTATATTTCTGCTTTCATTAAATTTAACTTAACTTCTTACAAAGGTTTGATTGCCCTCTAAGCTAAATTAAAGGTACTATGTCCCTTTTGCAGCCAACCTCAAATTCTGTAGAACTTTGCAGGAATTATATGTCATGTATGTCCTATCTGTGAAATTTAAACGTTAGCAGTGTCCTAATATTCAAATTATGCGAGGAAACCCGTGTACTTGCTAGACTTCACTGTCAGACACTATTGAGTGAGTGATCGACTGCCTTTTTTTCTTCTTTGGTAATAACATACATAAAATGAGCTGTAAAGGGTACATGAGCATTTGTCTACATCAATAACCCACTTCTTGTGATGGCCAAAATTAAACTGATTGAATCTTTGCGCAGTATAAAACGTATGACCATTCGGTACAATGGTCTGAAAATCAAGAATATTACTTATTAACTCTATAGCTCCTAAGTCGATTTGAGAACTAATAGTCGATATTTTCCCAATTGAAGACATTTTCAAGCCCCATCTTTTTTAGGGAAGTTCTAAATTAGTATTGTCTTTCAAATGCCGTTGGAATTTAACCTTTTCCTTTTTTGGCCTGCAAATGGGACATAGTACCTTTAATATACAGTTTTATCAGTATATCACATACTCCCTTGTTGCACTTTAATACTTTAATACTCATTGTTGGCATGGCTAGTCCACGTAAGTGAATAACATAGATGTAGTGTTATGTCAAACTGATGTGAAAGAGAGCTTGCATTTGTACACTTCCTCTCCAGTCACCCATCTCTACCTGTGACTTGAAACTAGTCTGAAGGCACAGACCCTCGTTGGTTGTAGTGTTTCACAGAGTGTCTGAACTTTAAGACTACACATAGACTGCAAATGCATGGATCCAGTTCTGAACATACAGTATGTGCTCCTCTATAAACGACACAATCAGAGACCAAACAAGATAGGATAGCTTTAAGGCTTTATTGCAAATTGTGTGAAAGTGTCATTAACGGGTCTGTAGCTGCAGACTATCATGAGAATATGGAGTTATTGTAATTGACCTTGAGCCTTTAAAGGTTGCATGTGTACGAGATCTCCGTCAGATAAGGTGCGTTATCACTAACCTGAACAAGATTGAGCTTAAGATTTTAGACTGATCTGCGCTTCTCGAGAGGGAGGGGAAAAGAGTAATATAGCCCCGATTAATACTGTAAACGCTTTTATTTCGCGAGATTAATTTTTTCGCGCTAAGCGACACCGATCTGCAGGTCTTTAAATTCGCCTTGCACGGAATTCAACAGGCATAAGAAGTCATGCTTATGTTTTTCGCGATATCTAAAATCGTGCTTGCAGATCTTAGCGCGAAATCCGCGAAAATTAATGTATCAGAAATATTTCCTAGTTTACAGTAGTCTATTATCAAGGGTTTGTTCCTGCAGTGGTGTGCTGCTGTGTTTTTTAAAGCAAAATGCATTTTTTTAAAAATCTTACATGTACATGTATATCACACACATGACCTTATTTTTATCCCTGCTTGACATTCAATAAATAGTACCAACAAAAAAGAATAAATTGCAGCAGTAAAGTATCGCAGCCGATTTCCACAGCAAAAGTGTGAACAGGCTTTCAGTTAGCTCGGGCGAATTTCTCAACGTACCCAACCAAATAAGGCACAGTGGTGAAATAACATAATATATCATCTTGACTGCACTTTACATGTACCTCAAAGGATAGTTGTGACAGGCTTAAGTTCCTCAGAACATAATCAGCAATCAGTTCCGAAAATATGGTCTAATGGAAACAGGCCTTCTGAGCCCTTTGTCAAAGTGTTGTTATTTTCAGCTACATTGTAGGATGCTATCACAATCCAATCCACCTCTATTAGATGTACATGTATATACATTCTGTTATATGAGTTATATTTTACAAGGTCTTTCCCACCTGTTGATTAATCTTATGATGTATACGTTTCTAATACTGTCAATGTCAACACACTCACAACAAAAATAACTGCAGAAGGTACGCGTACGTGTAACTTAAATAATCTTGTGACTTTATGAAATTTGTAAAAAAGTAACTCCAATCACATACACATTGTAACCAGACATGATCAAATTGCTAAGCAGAAACATTATGGTCCTCTTTAATTACCTCTCAGCCCCTCCCATTTTCATCTCCAACATTTATTCTACTGGCATTCGTACACCAAACAACGTTTCTTGGAAACAACGTGTGCTAATGAAAACAGGCCCTCTGAGCCTTTTGTCGTAGTGTTTGCTTTTTTCAGCTCAGAAGCAATCACAATCGACCGTCTCGTAGATGTACATG
>JAVYIG010016141.1:0-32552 GCA_035222895.1 Strongylocentrotus droebachiensis | reverse complement strand
ATTATGACTTAAGGACGTAGGTTCCCTAGCTGATTAGCATAGTAGCACACATATGATTTAGCAGTCACGCAAAACAAACACTCGCAAATTAATATTCAATAAAATCTGAGAATGTATGCCATTATCTAGATCTATTAGAAATAAAAAAAAAAAAAAATCCTTCCCTAAACTGGGGTAAAAATAATTATTCTACCAGTATGACCAACAGTGTATATATATATATATATATATATGTCCTCTTACCCCCCCCCCCCCCCCCGCTTATTCAGCTGCTGGCTGAGTCGTTGCGACATTTTTGGGACCAAACAAAATGTCCTCTTACCTCCCCCCCCCCCCCCCCCCCCCCCCCCCCCCCCCCCCCCCCGCTCACAAAGATGCAAGGCCTATCTAGGGCAAATCCACTGCAAGATTGTGATAATGGAAAAACGAATTTACCTTCAATACCATCCCTAGCAATGACCTGGTAGTCGTTGCCGTCCAACGAGGCACGGCTGAGTGTCTTGGAAGTCCCGTCAGTCCAGTAGACCTTCCTGTCGATGGGATCAAAGCTCACTGCTACAGGGTTCTGAATGCTCGGAAGGAACAGGGCTTTGGGTTCGAAGGTGGTGGACTGCATATCGACCTGAAAGATGGCTCGTCGGTAGGTGTCCGTAACCAGAAAGAAGTTGTCTCGGACAAGGTCTACAAAAAACGACATATAAAAATCATTATGACAGTAGAAATATGGGAAGTAAATATATACGGAATGTTTAAAGGAGAATTAACCTCAAACTACATGTTAATTTCAGTTTGTAAGCCATTTAAAACATTATCTGAAAAATATAGTGCATCATACATTTAATGAAAGGGAGGACGTAACTCTTCTTCAGAAACCTTTGTCTTGCGCGGCTATCAGAATTTTCAGAACGTTGCCATTGTTGTTGCGCACGGCCCTTTCTGTGACGTATCGCATGGATTCGACCAATATTGCGTACGTAAGTTTACCTGCTGTAAACTGTAAAATGATCCCTGCAGATCACATCGTTTTTCCTGTCGACTTGTACTTTTTGTCCAGAAATTTCTCAAAATTTGACAAAATGGCAGCTTCCTTGGGGAGCAAACGATGTCTTAAATATGGCGAAATATAGGGTCACTTTATTGTACTTGCAAGACGATATTATTGGGCCTACAGCAATGTTTTTCATAACAAATGAGAAACATTGTTTTACTCTCTATGTCACGATAATGTTTCATATTCGAGAGGTTAATTCCCCTTTAAAAGTAAGCTCTAGAAAATCACAGGTGTGTACTGTTAATATCATATAGCTGGTGAAATCAGATACATATTTTGGGGACGGGTGTACCCTATCTGTGCCTACTCTTAAAATAGAAAACATTTTTGGAAAGAATTATATAACTATGTATACAACTGTTATTCCATCGACTTGGAAACACACCCTTTCTATTTGGTGCAAGGTGAACAATGCAATGGGCAATCAAAATGAAATAAGGATGGGAAAAAAATTATTGGGTAAATGATGTTTTTATTTTATGAGCACCCTAAAAGCAATTCTTCATAATGCAAAGAGATCTGCAAAGAAAGGTTGGACAATATTTACCTGACACACAAGATTTTCCATTGTCAGCCAAGTAGAACCCGAGAGTGCAAACACACACGAATCCTTGTCGACTGGAAAAAGAGCTGAGACACAGCTGATCACATCCTCCGTTCTGGTAACGACATGGATCTTAGAAGAAAATTAAAGAGGAATAAATAAGAAGCAATATTCTACATGAAAAGTCATCTATCTAAACTTGAATTTATAAGCTTTAAATGCACTACATATTATGTAGCATAAAATGTTATATTTGGTCGGTAAGGTATGAGACTTGTTTAGCTGCCTTACGATGCATGATCTTCTGACGGGTGTCCGCGTAAGTTGTAATGCCATACACCTGCTCCCCTCGGTTATGATACACTAGTTCTATCTCTCCAGTGTGGCGGTTGCTTGCGTAGATACCATTGTTCCCTCCATCCTCTGTCCATAGAATGTAGTCCTACATAAAAATAGATAATACCTTCATGAAATGGGCTGATTTATAAGGGACTCCGTCGCCCCCACCCCCCCCCCCCCCTCTTTCTCTATACTTTTGCTTAAAGACAAAGGTGAGTTCTGGTCATCCGATTGCATTGTGAAAGAAAAGGTGTGGAATGGATCAGAAAAAGTTGATCATGCAGCATGTAAGTATTGGTGTGTACTGCAAAGCACTGTACACAGAAAGATGAATATGGGATTACACAAATGGTGTCGGGGCTACTAACCTTGATTTCCTAATCTTTCTATGCTCATTACTCAGCCAGTATACATTTTCTTCCAAAATTGTTTGGCAAATCACATTTATTTGTAATCTTGAGCATCCAGTGTAAGCAGGGGCGGCGATTTCTTTTCATGACCGGGGGGGACGAAATGCGAGGAACGAGGGAGGAGTGACGTAATGAGCCAAAACGTTTTTTGGGGGGGAGGGGAGAAAAAAATCCGCATCATCATCGCTCTTACATGTTACATGCAGGCCCCGCGGAACCGTTTTTCAAAGTTGGAGGGGGGGGGGATAAAGTATTTGCGATCAGATAGAGCAAAGCAATTAAGTTGGGTGTAACTTTGGCGTGGGGTCCAGGGGCGGAGCCCCATGAAGCTCAGAGTTTTTAGGCATTTAATAAGGGTCAGATGAGCATATTTTGATACCTTATTTGTGACACTTGCATGCAGGTCACTAATCGTACTGGGGTCCAGGGGGCGAAGCCCCCAGAAGCTCAGCGGTTTTAGGCATTTAATTACGATCAGATGAGCATCCAGGGGCCGCCTTATAGGGCCCTTGGTGGGGTTTAGGTGGCGGAGCCCCCGTAAGCTTAGGGTTTTAGGCTTTTGAATATGGTCAGATGACTATCCAGAGGCCCGCTTAGGGCCCTGGTGGGGTCCAGGGGGCGGAGCTCCCGGAAGCTCAGGTGTTTTAGGAATTTAATTATGGTCAGCTGAGTAACCAGGGACAAGCCTTAGGGCCCTTAGTGAGGTACAGGGGGCAGAGCCCCCGGAAGCTTGGGGAAAATCATGCCATTTCAGTAACATTTGTAAATTAGTAACTGGTATCGAATTAGAAATAAACCACGTTTGAATTTTATCGGGGGGGGGGACTGCCCAAAGCACGAATGAGTGAGCATAGTGAACGAGAGGGGTCAAGGTTAATTATATTCCTTAGCAAAACTTTAGTATGAAAACAAACAAAATACCTGTTTCACACTTCACTTTTCTACAATATTAATTGTACATTTTGAAGGATATTATGCGAGGGACCATAGCTCCCGAGCCAAAAGATTTTTGCATTTTTATTTGTCTAAACGCTGCACTCTTGGGCCCTCCAAAGCCTAATAGTGTGTTGCAGTCTTTAGTCAGTATTTGCTGTACATTATTTTTGTGTACTTTTTCAAATTTTCCGGGGGGGACGATCCCCCCCCCCTACAAAAATCGAGGGGGGGGGACGTGTCCCCCCCGTCCCCCCCGGGATCGCCGCCCCTGAGTGTAAGTTTCGTTTGATTCTGTGAGAATTCATTTTCTTTTCTTTACTAGAACTCACCTTTATCTTTAAAGTTAAAGGAAAATAGCAAATTACTCTGAGAACAAGCAGAAAAATTAGATAAGCAGTCTTGTGAAACTTGTGAAATCGGGCAAATAATTTATTTTTTTTTCTTTTCTTTAAGGATCTGAATCACTGTACGTATGTGAATTTCAAAATATCCGTGACGTTGTGCCTGGAAAATTTCCTATTTGTTCCGACACACAAAGTGGCTTAAATGTAAGGGTTTATTTTTTTACAAATGACTCAATAAGGTCTTTGGTTTATAATAATATGCTATCTATTATATATTTTTCGTAGTGCGCCAAGAGAGAAAAATAGAAATTAACGACTGAAGTATCAGAGTTATCCGTCAAAATCCACAAACCAAAGTGTAAATTTGATATTCGCATAGATATAGCGATCTCACATTTCAAACACTCATAATTCTTTTTACAATCGGTCCGACTCACTTCAAACCATTCTTTTCTCCTAATTGCTCTTGTTTCATACAAGTGAAAACATTATAATACTTGGACTGTTCTTTCGTGATATACACGGAGAGGTTTTGGCGTGCGCTCCTTAGAAGAGAAAATCCCATGATAAAGTCTACCACAGCATGCGCTGATATATGAAAACCTTTTACAAGCCTAAAGCATTTTTACCCATGAACATATGCAAGTACCTTATTTCATATCCAACAATGACAGCGACGATTGTATTTCAAAGTATGCTCTTATCACAAACCACTGTCTTTGGACGAACTATACCGAACTAGGTGTACATTAATTGAGTGTGATAACTACTTTTTAACTTATATCAAAAATAGAGAAAAAATAATCTGAGGCAACTGCATGTTCTACCTTGTAGAGGGCAACATCAAAGAAGGTGGCACCATTTTTCCTCAGTAGCTGCCTCTTATTGTTGCCGAAATAATCGACTTTATTGATAGTACGGGTTGAAAGATCTGCGTAGTACAACCTAAAGTATAACAAAAAACAAGTTTAAACATATTTGTGGCTTACACCCAGTAAATAAGATCGATTGATCGATCTGTAATTGAAAAACAAGTCAGAAAAAATCTTGGAACCAGCGGGATTTGAACCTGCCATCTACTGCTTGCCGGGCAGCGACTCTACCACCAGGCCATCACTGGTCCATGGCACAGTCACGATGAACTAGAAACAAATACCCAAGCTCTCCTGATTCATTCTGACTTCTCAATATTCATTAGTCCGCCATAGGACAATAACTTTTATAAATGTAATGCTTCCTGGGAGAAATTTCAATAGTTTAAACATATTTGTGGCTTACACCCAGTAAATAAGATCGATTGATCGTTCAAATCCCGCTGGTTCCAAGATTTTTTCTGACTTGTTTTTCAATTACAGATCGATGTTTAATCGATGTTTAAACTATTGAAATTTCTCCCAGGAAGCATTACATTTATAAAAAAAACAAGTTATCAATTACTTCATTCAGACTTGGGATAATGAATTTTAGAAAATGAAAGCAAAGCAAAAGGTAAACTTTTTCTGTTTTATAGAAATTGATAATTTCATTGAAATTGAAGATTTCTTTGTCACTCAGTGAATATGTAAAAAAGAATTATCTTTCCATCATCATGATAGATAGATAGATATATGTTGTAGAATGAACGCCTGTAAAAACGACACATATTTTATTTCGGTTTTTTCTAATTCTTTAAGTAAAACGCTCGATATGTTCATGAAAGGTTTCCTGATTTTACCTTTGTTCTTCGGTATCGATAGCTAGCCCAGTAGGAATAAAGAATGGCAGACCATGTGGCGCCGTCATTATGACGACACGTTCTGTTCCATCCAATGAAGCACGCTCGATCTGGGTAGGTGGGCCAAATTCAGTCCAGAACATGTACCTGTTGCAACGACATAAATAAAAGGGCTTGTACTCACAAAGGTCGAGCATACCTCCCTGGTTTAACCTGGCCTACCTAGTCCACTGATTTAAGGAGCTTCAGATGTCACCCCTTTTTTTGTTTATGAATTACTGTAATTCGGTAACAATCTGACTACATGAAATGAATCCGGTCATTCACCATGACATCATTTCGTTTATTTTCGTCACATATTTATGGTAGTTTCTTCTTGATTAAAATTTTGACGCTTGACACTCCCGAAAGAATGGACTAACTTCCTGAGTCGATTCACTTTAGTCGGGGTTTCACCTGGAATAAAGTTAAAGTGCTCTGTGTGAATACCTGCCTAAAGACAATTAACCACCTAGGTTAAATTGTATTTTAGCCAGCCCTTGGCTTGGGGGAAATATTTTGTCCAAAACATGCACTTCATTATTCTAAATTATTGATGCTGTATAAAGTATCAAGTGTAATGATCAGATCTACCAAACCATATATCGCTTTCCCTGGTTTGACGAGAAATGTTAAGGTCAACATCGTCAAATGAGTTGGTACAGTAACTCATCTTCTATTTGAAATCATATTCTCCGTTTGGTTTAATATCATGGTTTCTAAAATTATATAACACTTAGAGCATGCAAACACTATTTTCTGTGAAGTACATCAGCATAAACATTGAAGGACAAGTAGCACGCCTTCCTAAAAACAGAAAGAGTATTGTCACTCTAAATGCACGTATCTAATTTACTGACAACTTCTTTGATCGCTGTGAATTAGAATAGGAACCTACTTTCTTTCTGGATCGATGGCGATGCTCCTAGGCTTGATGACATTGTCCTTGATGAGTGTTGTTCGGTAAGATCCGTCGTACTTGGACACCTCAATGGTACCCCTGGCATGGTCCGTCCAATACAAGTGTTTCGTCATCCAATCTACGGCTAAACCTGAAGAAAGAAATGTAATGAAAGCAAACGTGCCATTCTAAGGACTGCCCTTGATCATGTTGATTACAAAAATTAATGGTACCCATTTCTTGATACTAAATAGTCACGTACAAGTTTTATAAATGTCCATATGCATACACTATTTATCATACACTGATTTAGGAGGAAAACGTTACGAATACTGCTTGTAATCGATTAAAAGATCATATCTATATCTACTTTTCCCCATCAAAATAGCCTACGACGAAGTGTCTCGATAGGGTTTAAGATTCCAAATTATATAGTATGAGCCTAAAATGACATGAGATATAAACATAAACATTATTTTCTACTGTTCGATGATATGTGATGATGACAGTAGTGATGGTGATGATTATGGTGGTGATTGGTGATGATGATGGTGGTGAAGATGACGGTGACGATGAGGAGGAGTATGATGATGATGTTGATGATGATGGTGGTGGTGATAATGATGAGGATGATAACACCGATAAAGATGATCATGATGATGATGGTGACCGGATGATGACGATGAAGATGAAAGGGCCGATGATAACAATGACAGTAGGCATGTCTTTAAGAGAAACGTTATAGCCCTACCTTGTACATCCCGTACCCCACCCATGATAATTTGCACCGGTGCTCCATCTCTGAGAGTGGCCATCCCTATATCCTTCGTCTCAAAGTCACTGAAGAACGCGATTCCGTCTTCCAAATCGACGGCGATAGCTACGGCATGGATCCGCCCTTCCAAGAAGCAGGATGCGTTAAAGTTGGTGACCATGGAGAAATCAATGTCAGGAAAGTTGATGGGATATCGACAAAGCTTGGAGCGCGAGGCAACGAAGTACTGCGGTGGGTCTATAGTACCCGCTGGAATGAAGAAGAAACATGGCAAACGCTTGGGTCTAATAAGCGTGATTTGGGGCCAAGATATACAAATGATATATCACTGAACATACAAACGTTCAAAGACTATCTCGTGGGGCCCGGAGCCCTCTAGCTGCTCTGTTCACTGACAATTCAAGGGACTAGCCCAGTCAGCACATTATTCACAGGAGCTCTAGCATCTGAGGCCACCAGGACCCACACGGGCAGCCTATGATACTAAAGGGTGATAACTAATTAATTTTAGACGTATATACAAATAAAATACAAATTATGTATTTAGTAAAATAACCTTATGCAACTTAAAGAAATACTGAGGAGAAACACACAAATCAATCCACAACAGAGAGCTTGCCCATGAAGCCTTACCCTTTTCGCATGTACGACCATCTTCCTTTAAGAGAAAACCGTTTCCACAGAGACAGGTGTAACCGTTGGGTCCTCCCCCGACACAAAGGAAGCTACAGGGGTTACTGCTACACGGTGCTATAAGCATGACAAAATTGTAATTTTAGAGACAAGAAAATTATAATTTGTATTCTCGTAAGTTTAGAATCGAGGAATAATTACGATGATGATATCTGTAACTAAATTCAATCATCACATTCCTGTCCTCTTTCGATATGATCAGTGAGTAATTCGAATTTGTCCTTTACAAATATGCATCACCAATTCACCAATGTTCTCTTCCCGCATTTTTATAGTTAAATGATGAAATAATTCTTGATTCCATGGCCCTTATTGTAAAGAATTGCAACCCGGATCGATCATATGTCATCCAGTCAATCGTAGAATATTAAAATGTACACATTTACTCTCTCTTGCGTTTGGACTGACGATTGATATTGATCTAAACGTAAAGTTGCGATTGATTCGGGAAAATGTAACGTGTCTTCAGGATCCGCCAGGATCTAATGTTTTTTCAATAGATCATTTTTTAAAGACTTACAATATCCCTGAGGTTGTACATCCGGTGCATAGGTCACGATGCTGTATGGAGTATATTGGAGACCAAGATTGAATAGTTCTTGACCACTGTCTTTCACTAGCACTATCAGTTTCTGGGCCTCTTTTGCCGTTGCGTAGATGTAGTTCTTTTAAGAGGAGAAGAAAATGAATCAATATAAAAACTGATTAAGACACGAAGATCTACAAGAGCAAGTTCAATTTTTTTGTTCAAGGGTAATATTTTAGTGTATCTGAGTAGTGAAAAGGCCCTGCTAGAGCTTAGATCAGCCCGAATATTTTCCCAAGGTGGCCACGTCAGTATTAATATTGCTCTTCATGTGGGTCCTTTACTTATCATTAAACCATCCATTGCCAGGCACCAATTTGTACCAGGATGGAGAATGGCAAATGTGGATTAGCGTTTGCCAAAAGACGTTAGTGCCGGGAAGGGACTCGAACCATCAATCCTTTGAATGAGAGTCAAGTGAATAAGCCACTACACCACAACACCCACCTCTAAGTGCATTGACACATTGGATGTTAATTTACGTCCAAAACATGAAAGACAAAAAATTACTCAAAACCTTGTACTTGTCCTTTAAAAAAAAAATCCGCAACATTGTTTGGACAAGATTAAATGTCGATCTAAAATTCAACCCTCAACATCAAAGACGCAAATAATACTAAGAACATACCCACACTTATACACACACGCACACACACGCACACACAGTCACACACAAAAAGGGGGTTTCTTAAAAGAATAAAGGTGGCAGATAATGATAGTTCACTGCAATGTTTCCAAACGGATTGAGCCGGTTCAAGAAGAGACTAGTTTTATGATTATCAAATGTTTCTGCTCAACAAACTAGAGTAGACTGATGTGCCATTCATTCATAAAAGGTGACTTCAGGAAATCTTCACATGTCTAATCTGGTTGTGACGGAACTTATGAGGTTACATCTAAATTGGTATTCGTAGGACTGTATTTGTATTTGATAAATACTCTTTGGCAATTTGGGTATCCAAACGAAAGATGTAATAATTTGTTTGGCATCTCGTCGATGATTAATGCTAATTTATACTCGCACTTACCCCGGAGATGGTCAAGTCGAAAAGGCCTAGATTGGTTGGAGAGTGCATCAGTGTCCTGCGATTTGCCCCTTCAAGATTGCAGACTTCCATGTGGTTGTAGGATGGATCGGAATCCACCCAATACACTCTAAGATCATCAAAAAGTCCAATGATTTAGATTACACTCAGTGAAGCCATACGCAGTCTCAGTGGAACATATCCCGGAATGAAAAAAAGGCTATTTTATCACTTAAAGCCCCACTGTCCTACTTGTAGCTACTTGCTCTCTCTATATAGAAAACTTCCCCAATCGGTGCCTGTTGGTCCCCCGTGATCCTCTTTTTCTTATGTTAGTTGAGAGCTGAGTTAATGAGATAGCCACCTGTCAGTGACCTCGCTGTGGGGTCTAATCCCTTATGGCCCAGTAGTATTGACGATCTTTAAGCTACCAATCAGCATATCTAATATTTTGGTATATCTACAGTGCGTCCCAGAAAAAAAACCCGAGAATTATCGATGGACGCACTGTATATCAAGTAGCTCTACGCTAGAGGCTATCACTTTATGATAATAAGTTCAAAAATTCATAAATATTACGATTTGAGGGTAGAATCACATGGCCTCACTCGAAATTGGCAATTAAAAATCTAAAAAGTGCAGTATACATGTATAATTAGAATAGTGAAGTTTGAAAGAAAGATTCTTTTTTTGTGTCTTTTCACGGTGGCTACTGTTTGTATTTTATCATCATTTACTGCCGTTTAGTTAATCTTGAACACTATTTTGTAACAAAACATGTTTACTCTACTTATCAAAATGAAACAACTTAATCAATCAGGGGAGACTTGAGCAATTTGTTGACGGGCTTGAGCTCCCAATGCGCTCCAGCCCTCTATCCATGTAGATTTACACCTGTTTGAATAGTTATTCGTGTACTTCAGTTTGTTATACTTACAAGTCAGTTTCAAAATCAATTGTTATTCCAGAGGGACGAACGATGTTTGTGGAAACCAGTTGAAGACGACCTCCTCCTGCAAGATTACTCCTCTCTACCTTTGGCCTGGATCCTGAGTCAGTCCAGAATAGGTATCTGATTGGGGAAAAGGTTAGCTTGAAAACTAAGTATTTTACTTGGTTTTTTTTCTCAAAGATGATATCTTTGAAAAAGGTTTCCTTTTCCTGACAACCATAATGCAATGATCAGTGGCTTAAGCTTTGACCACCGTCATCGGTTTGCTGAAAAAATACAGGTGCTCCGCCATTTCTTGAACCTGCGGGTTTGGATTTGAAAAGAGCATTAATATCTGAACAACTAAACAACGTACTTAGACCAAATATTATGCTTAACATCAAGTTTAGTTGCTTTATATCATCCTCGGATGAATGTATTAAAGTTAATCAAATTGCAATATCTTATAAAGAGCGACCTTGTAGGCGAGGTGTTTTAAAATAACCCCCCCCCCCCCCCCCCACCCCCATACCACTTACTACCACCACCACCACCAATCCTCTTTGAGAAAAAAAATAACTACTATCTACGCCACGCTTCCACGGTATCATGAACTTCCGCAATTTCCAAACATTTCCTCTCGACGGAATTCCCAGATCTCCTTTCGGAACGAAATTGAAGACAAATATCTTACTCCCTGGATGGATGAATGGCTATGCCTGTAGGGATATCCAGGTCCTCGTCAATAATCAGTACGCTACGCGTCCCGCTTGCGTCATGCATTATTATCCAATCATATGCTGCGTCTGTCCAATACACGTTGCCCGTCAGCCAATCAGCTGCGACTCCCAGAACGCTGGATGATGTAGAAGCGTAGATTTTCGCCGATCGGTCGCTTCCCATTGACCCTGAAGAAAGAAAATGTATAAGTTAATGTAAGAAATTGGCAACTGCTTTAAATACCATATCTGAAACGATCTGAAACATTCACTGGTCTTAATCATTTGCAAGTTGTAGAGGTGGCAGAACTTTTATAATGTAACAGAAGGATGATTGCGACACATCCTTGCAGATCCATGCGCATACGCAGGCGCAAAGACCCAAAGGCCAATCGAGCGCATACACTCAGATTATACCAGTAATTTCGATTGTGTTATACCGCGTCACCTGCTATTCAACACGTTGTTTTAGCTGACCATTGTATTTTCAGTATTTTTTCTTCTCTCATATGGCGAGTCAAAGACTGCATCGCCCGCATGCAAGGGACGCCTCGTTTTCAACCGAATTAAAAGAAACGATAATTTGTTTTGATGACGTACCCTTGATCATGACCTTTCGAAGACCATCACTCCAAATCAGTTCGTGCTCACCATACCGGGTTTCTAGAGCGGTCCAGTTACCACTTGGGGCCATGAAGTAGAAATTGGTCACGATTGCGTCCTGGACTGTGCCATCTGGTTTTAACATCACGGTGGGGTCTGCCGGTACACTGTTCAATCGAACCAAACCCGTGGATGCTTCAATCTCGCTCCAAATGACTCGAGAACCTAGAGCTACGTCGACTAGAAGTAAGAAGGGGTAACCGAAGGACAAACGAAAAAATTATATATTTATATTGTCAAGGAAAGAAAACGGGATAGCTAATCTAGCAAGAACGCTTGAAATCAATGGTAATGTTTTCTTTAAAGAAATCCGTAGAATACTTACCTAAGAGATTGTACCTAGACCAATACCCCTTAAAGACATTTGGCCACAAGTTAATTGCCCCCATTTTTTAAATACTCAAGAAGGTGTTCCTGGATAATTACCAAAGGGTCTTACCGTCCTAAGTTTTACTGAACACTTCTACAATCATAGCCAACGATAATTTTTGAATTTTCTGATGTTAGTGTAGTCTACTTCCCTGAAAATGTTGACTCCGAAATGTATGGATTTTCGGGTATTTCATTAACTATTAATTTTGTTTTTACTCATCATCTAGTGACAATTTGTTAATGTTACGACGGATTTACTCAAAAAATAATTGAGACATTTTAAAGATTAGCTGTATCTGAGCTTCCAATTTACAAATGAGCTTCAGCGTATGAAATCATTAATATCCAAGGGAGAGCAGTGTATATAAAGGAGAAAACATATAAGCTGATTTTGAAGAAAATAGATTACCGATGTGGTCATAAACCACATGGAAACGGAACCAAGGAAACGTTTTTTTCAATAAAATCTCTTACCATGAATAGCATTATGTATTACCGTAAGTTAGACCAAGGTAACGAGAATGCGTGCCAAAAAAACAAAAAAAATCTGCGAAATACATCACACCAAAAGCTTACTCGATTCATAGGATATGACGAAGCCTTGGTTGTTTTCCGCTCCTCCCACGGATATAAACTTGATTGTCACGAACCGTCCACTAGAGTCAATCGATGTGGGTGGAACTGTCGAACAGTATTGGCCCAATAGTGGTACTCCAACAGTCCCGTTCCCATCATACATCCAAAGTGAATCTCCGCTAATAATTACACATATGAATAAACGCTTACAAAATTAACGCTATTTCAAAGCTTTTTTCATAGTTGGGCTGAAGCCAAACTTTTTTTAAATAGTATACCGCACATTTTATCAATAATACATACTTAAAACAATATGATATAAAGTCCCTGTGCGCTTCAAAAGAGCTTTTGAAATTATTAATCTAGCTTTTGCTCAGGCAGCCGTTATCGCACACAGTGCATTTCAAGGAATAATCCTACCAGGTCCCCATTTCCCTCACCTGGGTGAAGTGTGGCAAATGTAGATTAACATCTTAACAAAGGACGTAAGTGGTGCGGCTGGGGTTCGAACCCCGTACCTCTTTTACTCTTTTAAAAGTTTCCACTAAAGAAAATGCCCGGGTCGAGATATAAAACACAGTATTGTTTGGAAACCTAAAAACCTAGGAAGGGATTTGAAACCTCAGACCCTTAGATAGTCTTTTGCATTCAAACCCCGTGCTAGTAAGCATATAGCCTACACACATGTTATGGCAAAAATAGATACCCAGCCACACCCACGAAACCGACAGTAGACCGGACATAAAATATTACCGCAATTGGCCGAGAATTGGTCATTTTAGGGAGTTGGACTGGTGTGACTTTTATGAAGATGGTCATACCTGCAGTCGCTGACCTGGAACTTGAGTCTTATCCTGTTATCGGCGCCAGAGTCAATTATCCAAACACAGTCCGATGCTGGATACCCGTGAGGGTAGTTAGTGGAACGTATCACACCAGCTCCGGCCTCTATGGTACCTCCACATCTCTGGCTGCAGCTGAGGGTAAAAAATGTGCTGGATAACCAAAAGAAGAATATGCGATTAGGGTAAATAACAGATGGTGTTTGGCCCTGTGTACACGAGGCGTTATTTCACTTACGCCACTCCTGGACAATCAGGCATACATAATATATATGTATATGCACAGATCACGCAGGTCCAGGCGCAATCTCTAGCCACAGACGCAACCCCTTGAAGCAGGGCGCGATAGAGATTTGAAAAGTTTCGGATTTGTCCAAAAACAGACTTCCGACGGAAAATTGGCTAGAACTCACCCGATAGAGTGTGGAGAATGTGCATACAGTGTACATGAACACGTCTGACTCCGATGACCGTTATAATTTGTAAAACGCTAAGAGACAGCGTCGATGTATTAAACGGTATATCAACCCAAAATACTGTTATTATCATCATTGCTATTAGTAATAGTATAAGTATTATTATTATTAGTATTAAAAGTATTATTATTAATGTTATTATCATTATTACAGTTATCATTATCATAACAATCTACAAAAATAAAAACACAGAAAAAAATTAATTTCGGTGACAATTCCAGGCGCAACCGTCATTATCTCTAGGTTCCTATTGCAAACTGCTTAGTGAGGCATCAAATCTATTGAATGAAACAATCAATTGTGAAATTGGCGGTAGTAGATTAACGCCTCGTGTGCCTTGGACATCATGTTGGACAAGGGGAAGAACAATTATTCATGTTCACCATTAGCGTATATGGCCCGCCATTTACCCAAAAATACAGATAAACATTTTTTTTTTGAATTATTAGGCATATTATGACGAGCTTTAAACTATGCTTATCGACTGATAAACTGTGTTTATCGAAAGCAATATGTATATCACTGAATAAACGTATTTTATCGCACGCCATTCGTCCAATGATTCAGATAAACAGTGCTTATCTGAACTATTGGGCAAATGACGCGCCATATGGGCTATTTACCCAATAATTCACCCTTTCATGGATACAAGAGTGCGCATGCGCCGACATGGGCGCTATTCGTCGATATGCGTATCCGGACAACTACCCCCTAGGGCAACCACCCTCTAGGACGACTAGCCCCCAGGACAACTACCCCTAGAACAACTACCCCCGGACAACTACCACCCGGACAACTACCCCCTAGGTTAGTTTTCCGGTGGTGTTGGTGTCCTAGAGGATGGTTGTCATAGGGGGTAGTTTTATATATAATTGATTTGTTTTAAAATTTCCAAGTAACTGAACAGAACGCTTGATAAAATACTTTTGCATTTTGTCTTCTGTCATCAAGTGATACGCAATACACTTTGCTAGTTAGATTAATCCATTTAAACTAATTTGTGTTAAAGATATTTACATTAGAGTTTCGTTTTCACAAAGAGCTGGACTACTTAATTTTATGTATGATCTTATTTGGTCCAAAGTAATGATTAAGAACAAACTAATACATGTACCCATACAGGCCCCACGGAACGTTTTCGAAAGTGGGGGGGGGGCTAAAGTATCTTTCAATCAGGTAGAGCGTAGCGGTCGAAGACAAAGGAGCGTAGTTTTGCGTGGAGTCCAGGGGGCGGAGGCCCCGGAAGTTCAGGGGATTTTGGCATTTAATTACGGTCAGATGAGCATATTTTGATAACTTTGACGTGGGTTCCAATTTAAGTTTTTTCGTTTTCAGGATCGCCACTAAGTATGATTTTTACAATTTAACCATTAAAGATATAGCGTCTTTCTTTCTTTCTATTTCTCTTTAACTTATTTTTCAAAAAAGTGAGGGGCTCGAGCCCACCTCCCCTCCCCCCCCCCCCCCCCCCCCCCCCGAGCACAGCCCTTCTGCGGGCCCTGCCATAACAAACCATTGGAGCCTACTGTTTTACAGGAAGTGATAAAGTAGGAAGATCGGTTCCGGATTTCTCTCACAAGGGAAATAATACCACATTAAAAATATCACTTAAACTGATCATTGTCTCCTGTAAAATAACAATCGCAACATATTTGTGAAATTGTATTGATCATCAACAAAAACAGAAATTCAAAGATCAATCCATTGTCTCCTGTAAAATAACAATCGCAACATATTTGTGAAATTGTATTGATCAACAACAAAAACATAAATTCAAAGATCAATCTATTGTCTCCTGTAAAATAACAATCGCAACATATTTGTGAAACAAAAACAGAAATTCAAAGATTTAAAAAAAAACTACTTTGGGAAGGATTCCTCTTCCTATATTGCTTTCCCCCCCCCCCCCCCCCTCTCTCTCTCTCTCTCTCTCTCTAATATCTTATTTTACTTCATCCATGTTTCATCTACGACTGTGACCCTGTGTACACACATTTTCTGGATTAAATTCAATTTGAACTAAGGGTACCAAGAAGTCATTTGGCGGACTGTATCTGAATTTCAAAGAGAAAATCATATTTCTAGAAATTTATTTTCTGCCCTTTTATATGACACCTCAATCAAAATAATTTTATATAACGAATTCGTTTTCACCGGCTGCCTGCCGTAGCAACAAACAGAATTTAAAAAGACGATCAGCCATAAACGAAATTTTAATTTTCAACGAAACGGAGTTAAGTCTTTTGTAAACTCTGTTTGTTGCTACGGCAGGCAGCCAGTGAAAACGAATTCGTTTAATTAAATTATGAAAATGCAAGCATTGCTTTGAACAAACAGAACTTTATTCTTCCCAGCTCATTTTTCCTGATTGAGGTGTCATATGGAAGGGCAGAAAATGAACTTCCAGAAATCTGATTTTCTCTTTGAAAATCAGCTACCGTCTGACTTTTTGGTACCCTTTGTTCAAATTCATTTTAATCACCCATGCGTGAAATATGCATCCGATCAATCGCATCAAATGAAAGAATGGGATCTAAGCTTTACAAATATGTGTCATTTATTACTTATAGTTGTGATAAAGTTATGATAAAACATCGATAATTCGCGGTTTCGTTTCTCTCTGGAACGTAATGTCGGTCGGGCGGCGAATTATCTTATCCTAAAAACTGTGTATCCGCTGTGACGACTTCGAGAGAGATTTTAGCTATAGTATACTAGTATTTTCTCGAAGTTTCATCAGCAATCATTAAAAATCATTGTCGATTGTCATTGTCACCCTTACTATAATATCAGCAAATGAAAAAAAAAAACACCCCGACCGAGCTTCGAACCCGGGAGGTTTGTGTGCAAGAGCAACGCTCTATCCGATCACGCCACACTGAATAGTTGCACAGAGGGGTTACAATTCTGTTTATATAGCTACGATACTGACTAGTCTTGACGAAATAAACCGTATATATATGAGGTCAAGGAAAATTACCGTGTGCGCATGCGCAAGTATAAATAGTTCGTAGGAAAATTAGCCCCCAGTCCCCGGCCCGGGGTTTATAGGGTTAAATTTGTAAACATTGGCACATTGACATTAATGTATTTAATCGCTGGTCGGTGGCTTCTACACCCCACCCCCCACCCCACTGATAAGGTCTAACGACGCCCCTGTGTGCAAGCTATTACACTATTACTCTATTACCTCATCAAAATCAGAATATTATCAATTACCATTAGTTAAAAGCTGTCAGTGGTAGAATCTATTTCTAATTAGAATCTTCTTTGTTTAATACAAGTTTAATAATTACCTTAGGATTAAGAAGATTGTCGACCAAAGGGATGAGCTCACCAACATGGTGCTAAAATGACATTAGCCTTTATCATCGATTGTTGTGGAATAGAAGAACGAAAAAATATTATTGATGGTCAATAGTCAATGCGTTAATCATTATTTCCACCTCCCCTTCTAAGGCGATTCTACCCCCTTCCCACAATCATTAAACTTCACCTATACGCCTGCACTGCGGAATACTTGCCATTTCAGTTTGTACAATTATTTAATGAGAAAATATACTATTTTCTTCTTGTTTTCACAAGTAAAAGGTGAAAAACTATAATTTGCTTAGAAAATCGGGCAGGAAAGTGTATGCAACATTCTTCTTATTTTTATGATAAGGTGGGAAAATGTAGTCAAATCGTCATGAAAAGAAGCAAGAAGTTATATGAAATACAACAAAAATATGTATATTCAATATATCAATACATTGTATAACGACAAGGTTTAAAGTAAACGTACCTTTGCTAAGAAGTTGAGTGATTGGTAGAGTTTAAAAATAATGAACAGGTTGCTCTGCCTACTAAAAACAAGAGCATTGAGTTGGGCAAATCTCTACCCGCTGAATGACTATACCTCGGATACGAATACCACTTCCATTTAAACAAAATGGAACCATCTGTATCTCCGATGTGCAATGCTCCAGAATTGTATCACTATCGAAAGAAGTACATTTATCTGTAACCGAAATATAAAGTTCTTCAGCTTCTTCAGTTCTGTGTGCTTATGTAAAGGAAATGCGTGCAACAGGGTCCGGGCTCATCCCTCGATATCCCCCCCCCCCCCACCTGCGTACACAGACTACGTTTATGTGTTCCTATATACATGATGGCCTACTGAAGTAACCTTAAAGTGACTCGGTAACATTGTTGAAGGCTGATGAAAAAACTGCGTTTTCAGTTGTGTATGAAACGTTACTTATTCCTTCTACTGTATTAACCCTCTAACATGCAAAAAATCCTGAAAAAATTCTCAAACCACAAAGATATTCATGGTTTTCTTTGAAGGCGTCACTGTGCGACACCCTCTAACAGTAAATTCTCCCAACCATTTTGAACTTTCCTAACGTTTTTTCATGAATATATGACATAAAACAGACTCTTAAAAATATGTTAACACTTAAATGTCTGGAATGGTATATAGAGCCAAATCATTGCTGTGTGACGATTTTCATTCACCTAAAATATAACTAAATTGTAATAATATAGTTGCGAGAGTTAAGGAATCGATCAGATCAGTTTTTCCCAATTTGTATCATTAATAATCGTCTATTTTTACTAAAAACTTTCAGATTATCTTTAACTGTACATCTACAATTGAAGTCACTACCTAAGCATCATTTTGTCTCATCTGAACAATGTTACCAAGTCCCTTTAAACAACAACAATTGTAAGGATGGACAATTCTCGCTACCCCAAATAGCGATTCTGCCGAGATCCGGGGAAAATCCTGAAAACGCGCATTGCATTATGGGATAGCTTTTCGACATTACAGCTTCCTGTGCAGGCGTTCGTGATCACAACCCTCTCTTTCACGGTAGAGTTTAACGGCCTTTTGTGCTAAAGTCACTAATTCTGCCCGAAGCTTTCCATTGCATATTATAATCTGTACAAATTACACTGATTGGCATCGATTTTAGCGTGCGTGAAAACTCTGCACAGCGAACACAGGCGCTAGCGCCAGCGGGATGGGACTCTATACCGGAAGTTGTAGTGACGACCCGAGAGAGTGAAAATTTCCTCGTCTCGCGAATTTCGAGATTTTCGTACCTATTTAGGGTAGCGAGAATTACATCACGACGCCTTTGAAAGTATTATATTCTCCAAGAACAGAGAAACTTTATTTCAAACGCTGAATGCAAGATTAATCATGTGGGTTCATGTTCAACGTTATGCTGCTCATGATCAGTTCATGTACAGTTTTCTTTAATTACGTTAAATTGCTAACATTGAGATAATAATTTATTGGAACGTAATGAAAAAGAATCAAATGATATGTCCACACAAAAAATGGAAAGGAGAAATGACCTAGATTCAATTTTTTAGTAATGTTTGTGCAAATGACAAGATTGTGCATTTAAAGTTCGCAAAGGTGCGCTATAAAGGCATTTGTCTTTGACTTTTCAATTATCCAACCATATTGATGTTAATGACATTGAATACCTTAAATCAATATAAGCAGGATTCTTTTGTAATCGATCAATGCATAACAAATATATATAATTACAAATAATCTTTATTCCTACAATGTTTTAATTTTAAACTTTTCTCAATTTCTTTTTTACCTTGAAGGTAGATTATTCTAATATATTATACTATAATGTATATTATATCTAATATTTGTTTATGAAATGGCGAGAAGTTATTTTTTATTTTTCTTGGTAGGAATTGTCGAATGACTTGACAAAGAATTTGACCTACACCTTCTCCCTCGATTTGAAATGTATTTACAATGACCCCTGGATATTCAAAAGCGAAAGTATAGTTTGATCCAAACACCCACCTAGGATAATGATTTATCAAAGTACATTGTTCGTAACTTGATCCAAACACAACACTGTGAGCTGTTATCTATCCGGTGAACGAGGCACATTTCCTTCCTTTTAGAATGAGGGAATTTCTGAGGGAGCGTCCCTATATTTTCTTTTTTTATGCTATCAGAACTTTCTATTTTTTGGCAAAACAGCCAATTATTCGATAAATCGATTATTTTCCTACAATCAAGAAAAAGCACAACGTTACATTAACACGATTATACCATGATTTACATCATACACTTCAGAGGAAAACATGTATATCTTACTTTAACGTACATAACAAATCATTTATTTATAAAAATAGATAGGATACATTGCCCAGGAGTATTTTTTATCTCTCAATACATGTGTCTATTTTCTCTGCAGGTCTGTTAATGATCTGTTTCATAGAATATTTTTAAGTAAGAAAATTTCATTGCTACAGTTTCCGTTCCCCTCCCCCGTGGTCAAAGGCGTGTATTATGTAGTCGTATGTTCGCTATCCATAAGCTGCTACCAGTGCAGCGCGGTTGACTTCAGATCATGCATGCAAGGGGACAATGGAAAAATAACGGTGGGGGGTTGGCTGAAGTGGACATAATGCACCAAGCAGAACTGATCTATGATAATTCATGCTTGTTATCATTCGTGTGCTTGACCTATAATCTTATAATCGCGTGGTAAATTGCGTCCAAAGTTCGACTTGTTACACATGCGTTATATATGCAATGGCGAGCTTGCGACATATTTTGATCAAATTACGGTGGGTGAACTTTCAAAAGTCAATGGGACATGAGGGTTCCAATGAAAGAGCTAGTGTCAACGTACTTAGGGTTGGATGTGCTTTTCGTTTAAACAAAAAATGAATTTTTAACGATTTTGGGGGGTAAAAGTCCATATGCTAACACACGGTTAGGCTGCTGGACTCTGACGATAGGGGGCGTTGTCAAATGAGACTAATCGGAGCTATATAGCAAAAACAAAATACTTTGGTGATAGGTCCTTTTCATGCTCTGCTCCACGTTTGTGGAATTCTCTTCCAGCCTCCATTCGTTGCATCTCTGATATTACTTTGTTTAGATCAAATTAAAAACCTACCTAATGGAAAATGCATAATCAAACTAGTTCTTAAATTGTTACCTTACCTTGTTATCTTATGTTTTATAATTTCACTTTAAATTTGTTCTCTTGTTATTACTCTGTTTAGTTTTAATTGTATCAATATTGTAAAGCGCTTTGATATAAATGTCTTATGAAAAGCGCTATATAAGTAAAAGGTTATTATTATTATTATTATTATTATTATTATATTGGGTAGTTGTCCTCGGGGGGGGGTAATTGTCCTCATGGGTTAATTTTCCGGGGGTAATTGTCCTTGGGGAGTAAGTTTCCTCGGGGCGTAATTCTCCGGGGGGAATTTTCCGGGGGCGATTGTCCTTGGGGTGATTTTCCGGGGGGTGATTTCCCAGAGGGTAGGTGTCCTGATACGCAATAAAATCTATATTATCATATCTCTTAATTAAACTATTTCAGCGATAACGAATTATAGTCAATTTCTTTCCCTAAGTTTACCTATCTTCCAGAGTCGGTAACACTGTTCGATAGGGCAAACACTATTATCGTATTTATTCCCCCGCCGTCGACAAAATGATTGATGTTAATATTTAAGAGAAAAGAGCAAACTAATAACCGAAATGATAGTCATATAATAAAGTAAAGCTGTGACCCACACAAAATTTCGAGCCTCCGTATAATTTCAAATATTAATCTTCCCCGAAAGAGGACAAATACGCATAAGAAATCATAAAATTAATTTCCTTATCTGCTTCATATTACGGTGACAACAAATGTGTCAATTTCGAGACGTATGATTTTTTTTACAATAAGCCTTCTGATATAATGAACCTTTTTATGAAATCGTTAATTTCCTGCACGAAGGCCTTTATCGAGCCTATTTGCAAATGACAAACCCTAATTAGATTCATCTACTACTTCGCCTCAACAACAATATCTAATACGCAAACACAAGTCAATCTCTTGCAGAAGTTCCTACGTCAGTCCGTCATCATATTACAGTCACGATGTAGAAAATACAGATTTTGTCATAATTACTACACCATCAATCAATTTATATTGGATTAAAGAGCTTTTTTAATAAAGTCGAATTAGAAATCGTATACAAATTTGATTTTTCGTCAAATGCCGTCCTATTTCACGTATGATTAGAAATTACTTGTTACATGTATAGATTAGGTTTAGAATTTCCACTTCTGTGTGCATTGATTTTCAATGTACGTGATTTCAAGCAAGATTGTGACATTTCTTTTAATTCTTTCTGATGATTCTGATCATTTCAATATCGATTGCTAGACATATTTTTTCGCAATGCAATTACATGGCAAGTAGTCAACTTTATCTTTGACGGGGAAGTCTATCCTATTAATTAGCTGATATTAATAAAAGCAGGAAAAACAAATTAGTTAAATTTTGAGCAATATCCGATTAAGGGTAGGATTTTTTTTTTAAGTTGTCATCAGTGAATTGCAAAATTGCAACACTGTTATGTACCATGCGAGGCTATCTCCAATTTGCACAGAACAGAAATTGTTTAAACGTTCATTTGCTCAGATATTGATGACGGAAAAGATTTGTTTTATACAGGGGTTGTATAGCAACATATTTGCAACTAATATATAACGGATTAAGGGTATTATTGAACATTTTCTTGAGGGGAAAAATACTTTTTTTAAAGTGCAGGACGAATGGGAGGGAACCTCACATGATAAGTCACAGAGTTGCCAATTTGTGTTTAATTGAATGCAACTTCAAACAATCATAACTTTCATTGATCTGTTTCTCTAATTAGTTTAAACTTCTTAATTCTTATCAAAACCTACTTAAAAACAGGGTGGACTTCCCCTTTAAAGGAGGGCTCTACTCCAAATCTGTCAAGGGGCAATGGGTATCAGACCTATATTGAATGAGTAGTTAAGTGCTAAAATGACAGACTAATAATGTAATACGTCAAACCCACAGCGTCGTTTTGTAATAATGAAAATACGTGTGTGTGTGTGTGTGCGTGTGTGTCCGTGTGTGTGTGTATTTTGTGCGATTAGGTGTTTGGTTATGTGTGTGTGTGAAGCAGGTTTCGAATTTTTGACATTTACTTCTATTTTACTTTTGCCGTCCGTCTCGACAGTCTTTATTGTGTATATCTCTTTCCACTCCCCTTTAATTAAGTCACCTGTGTTCTGTAGCGCTGGACTAAGGTCTTCATGTCATCATAACTCACTGGTGGTAGGGAGGTACGAGGGTGTCTTCTCTAGGTTTCCAAGCCCGACTCCCTTCTGAAGTATACTCATCTATGAACTTCTGTACAGGAACATCTCTCGGACGCCACAGGATAAGGCCGTGAAGATCTGCTTCAGTTCAATAAAACGAACGTTTTTCATCCAGTCGCTGCCAGTATGCCTATACCCCTATTAATGACTTATTTGCTTTTCTTAAAAGAGCTATTCCCGACTAGAGCTTGACCAACAAGTTTAACCGGAATTCTTATGACTTTGATGAGACCTATACCGTTACAATGTCACCAACGCCAATGTCAACGGAAGTTGCACATATCGCAAACACCACATTGGCATCATTTAATGCAGCAGATACAAAACCAGAGTTGATTGTATTTTATATTCTGAATACTTTACTATCCTCAACTTTGAATATAATCGTTTTAGTGGCGATTCACCATCAGAGGGAACTTCAAGAATACATGCGATTTCTTTACCAGGCATTAGCAACAACAGACTTGCTTCTAGGGGTCGTCTGGAGCACATGGTCTACGACTTTCTATTTTTTCCACAATTCTCAAACTTGCTCTGTGATAAGTCGAGCTTTTCCTTTCATAGAACGTGTCATGATTTTGGTAGTTATGGCATTGCTGTGTGGGATTAGCTTTAATCTCTTTCTTCTGATCGCAAGACCACTACGTTACCCCATTATTGTGACAAAAAGAAGATTCTTTACCGTCGCGGTGTGTACGTTAATTGCAATTGTCTTGATCTCTTCAATCCTCCTGCCGATACCATGCTTTCCCTTTTCCCTGTTTACAAATCTACACATCACGCGTTGCCTAACTCGGGATCAAAGTATTGATTTAAGTTGGATTTCATATGTAAATTCTTTCATCACAATCATTCCCGTCTGCTTGACGCTGGTCTTAACCTTGGTTATTTACGTAAAACTTCTCGTGATTGCTTATCAAAAGAACCGTGCCGTTGCCCACTTGAAATTACCAAAACGCACAAAGACCACGAAAGTCGAGGTGCGGATATGCATTCAAGGTGATCAACCACCGTCTCGTACTCCAAACGTCGACGTTGATGAGTTGAGGGGACAACTTGAGCAACGAAAAAACGCTGGGTTCTACAAACGCTTCAAAGGACTCATCACTGTTCTCCTGCTGTGGGGTTCATTCTGTGCCGTTTGGCTCACTTCAGTCATTCACTTGACAACTACCTTGAACCCACTCATACTTGACATGATCTCTGCAACCAATGCATGGACTCAACCCTTGGTATATTTGCTGACGAACGAAGAAGCCAGGAATTTGTGCTTGGAATACGTCCGACGCCGAATTGCGAGACGTTGACGGTTGATGATTGAGCTCCTCGAGCTAATAAAGCCTCGAACCTAACAACCCTTAATCATAATGATTTGCTGTTTACATGTTCAATTTCTCACGCAAATTTCCGTGTATTTGTTTACATGCCGAAATATTTTCAATTAACAGCATGGACATCGACTTGATATTAATTTTTTAATCTGTAATTTGTGATTCTTTAATCTTCATGAATTAGCTGTTCTCACAGCATTCCATTAACATTCTGGAGAGGGGGCATCTAAGTGTTTCGTGAGAGCAGATGGACACAGCATTTGATAATAAGGCGTCGTTGGTTGTATTTTTCGAGTTCAGTCAAATTTGACTTTTTACGCACAGTACGTCTAGTTCTGAAAGTAGTCACCCGATCGAAGGATCAAAAGTGTTTTTGATTGATGCAAAATTCATATCATTGCGAAGGGGAAGCCTTACTGATCAAATACAACAGCTTCCATCTTCATAATATGTTTGGGGCCTGCAGTAATCATCTCTCAAAAATGTTAATTTTGATATTCAGATTTTCTGCCTTCAGCCGCGGTCCTCCGTAGAGCGTCAATATTCGTGAGACGTCTCATGCGAGACACAGCTAGCCACAAAGGATTTTACGCCTTTCCATGATATTTATATGATTTTCAGCAAATTATTCGTATTTTCTATGATTATCAATTATCGTGAATTTTCTTCGGATGACTACTTTAGGTCGCGTCGAGATAGTCGAGTTGTAATAATTTGAAAATAAGCATACAGTAGTTAGTATATGTTTCAAAGTGATGTTCCCTCCCGATTGTAATCTGTTGTAAATAATTTGATTTCATTAACTTAAGATTAAACATATTTTTAAATGTATATGTAAAATACAAAGTCAAGTTACATTTTCTTTGTTATTATTATAATGACTAGGTTCACCTTTAATTCTTCACCATGGTTAGGATGGCATGAAATGCAAGTGCGTTTTCATCGAAACAGATCGTGTGTATATAATCGTAAAATATCAGGTAACATATAGTTCACACAATGTAAATACATAACTAGGGTAACAAGTCTTCTTCTTCTTCATCATCTTCTTTTTCTTCTTCTCATTCTTTTTTTTTCTTCTTCTCCTTCTTTTTCCTCTTCTTTTTCTTCTTCTATTTCTTCTTCTTTTTCTTCTTCTACTTCTTCTTCTTCTTCTCCTTCTTCTTCTTCTTCTTCTTCTCTTAATGTTCAAAGGGCTGTGCAGCATAACACGAAGATCCGTAGGAAGATTACCAGTTGTGTATGCAGGCACACTAAACATCGGGCTTACACCCTACACTTGCCAGAAGTGTAGCATATTAACGTGCATAGGGTGTGACTGTGCTCCACATGGGGCCCTTCAGTTAAAGGTAATACAACGTTTTGGTATGGGGTCATGAATTTGGTTCAAATGAACATATTGGAAGCATATGCGATCCTACAATATTCAGCGATCGTTGTCGCAGTTGAAATCGAGTCTAAAGTTATGAAAATAACATAATAAACTATTTATGTTGTATAGCTCCCTCTCAAGGTCAAGATATTAATTAAGCTATAATTATCTGATTGATACACGTCTGTAAAAACCCAATACACACACACACACACACATATAAGACAATGTTTCTCGACTAAAATCGACCGATTAGCTATTCCCGTTTGGAAATTATATATCACAACTACATATTCTGAGATTTTCATGGTCGCAGCTACCATTTGTACGGCTGTAGGCGCTTTTTGAAATTCATTAAAATTTACCGGGAGCACCGGTAAATTTTTATATTCAATTTATCTCGAAAGCAGAAGTGTTTTAGGGGCCAAATTTCCTAGTGCTTATAATACATCCAAAGGGGCATCCAAATATATCAAATTTGTATTTAATGACTATCCACCCAATTTTCAAATTTCCCAAAACTTTGTATTACCTTTAACGTTCTGTCCGAGTTAAGGAGTATTTTCCCATGAACCCGAGCCTGCATTAAAGCTAATCTAAAGCACTGGTTTCGGAATCGTATGCAGAGAGAATATGGCTATAATTCATTCTGAACTGTTTACCCTGCAGTAGATAGATTGTTTGAACCAGTAAAATTTAATAAAAACTCACAAACACTTGATGGAAATCATCTTCAATAAAAACCACAACTCTCATTTGCACTTAGTGACCTGAGTTGTTAAAGCACATGATGTCGGGCCTACTTACCTTGATTTCCTTATCTTTCTATGCTCATTACTCAGCAACTATACATTTTCTACAAAATTTGTACGGCAAACGTCATTTATTTGTAATCTTGAACATTCAGTGTAAGTTTTGTTTAATTCTGTGATAATGTATCTTCTGCCATCACCAGAACTCAGCTAAAATTCTTAAAGAGAGCGCTTACCGACAACGCAGGGACAATCATCATTGCCTTTTTGACTGCTTAGCGCGGGACTTGAACCCAACTCGAAACTCATGAGAGCCAGACGACGATCGCCACACCGCCTCCAATGAATCTCTTATGTTGCTTGTCAAATCTTTTTGATGCTCGATGAAATTTAGACAATTGTCATGTCATAAATGTATAATTGAAAGTAGATCTGTGAATTAAAGAGAAAGTTGAGTTCTGGGAAGAGGTGAAAAATAATTTGTGAGCGTTATCGTTCTTATTACGCAAGTGTGAAAGAACATCAGATAAGACATGTTCCCTGAAAAGCATGGCTCTTCAAATGCCTCCATATTCTAAATATGTCATGTAACATCGTAAAACTCGGGGGGTAGGATTTTTACGCCACGTGTTCATGTAGTCCCATATACATCTTTCTGTGTACAGTGTTTGTAACTTTACCAACACTTGGCCAAATTTCTTATTATTTTGATGATTCCAGAATCTTGCAATACACACAAATTCTTATATGCTAGATGATCAACCTTATCTGGTCGATTCCACACCGTTTCTTTCACAATGCAATCGCATGACCAGAACTCAACTTCATCTTTAAATGTGCAGATTTATATTTGATAAACATGATAAAGAGTCCACGTGTTTGGTTCATTAAAGTAGTCAAGATACAAAAATAAAACGAAATTCATGATCAGTACATCATGCTGGCAATTCCAATTGTTGTTATTTATTAACAAATATATATATATATGCTGTATACATTTTTGTGGTAAAATAATATGTGCGTCCCAGAAAAAACGAAACCGACTATTATCGATGTGTCATCATAACTTAATCACAATTATATTTAATAAATGACACATATTTGTAGAGCTTAGTTCCTCTTCTTTCATTTGATGCAACCCATATGATGCATAGTTCACGCATGAGAGACTCAAAACATTTATTATAGTTATAAACTCTCTCGAAGTCGTCACAGCGGATAGAAAGTCAGTTCTTAGGATAAGATAATTCGCCGCCTGACCGACATTCTTCAGTACGTCCCAGAAAAAAAACGAAACCGAGAATTATCGATGTTTTATCATAACTTTATCACAACTGTAATAAATAAACGACACATATTTGTAAAGCTTAGTTCTTCCTCTTTCATTTGATGCAACTCATATGATGCATAAGTCACGCATGAGTGATTCAAAACAATTTAAAGAGAGGGTACCAATAGGTCATTTGGCTAACGGTATCTGAATTTCAAAGGAAAAAACACATTTCTAAAAAGGTCATTTTCTGCCCTTTCATATTACACCTCAATCAGGAAAAATGAGCCAGGAATAACAAAGTTCTGTTTGTTTCAAGTAACGTTTGCATTTCTACAATTTGATTAAACGAGTTCGTTTTCACTGGCTGCCTGCCGTAGCAATAACCAGAGTTGAAAACAGATTTAAATCCGTTTCGTTGACGATCAGCCATGCACAAAAAAGACGAAAGACTTCATGTATGGCTGATCGTCAACGAAACAGAGTTAAGTCTTTTGTCAACTCTGTTTGTTGCTACGGCAGGCTTCCAGTGAAAACGAATTCGTTTAATCAAATTATTGAAATGCAAGCATTACTTTAAACAAACACAACTTTGTTATCCTGCGTCTGATGTTGATCTCATTGTAGTATTTTCCTACCAACATGAGACAAAGAGGTCAACACCCTGTTCATATATGGTTTCTAGTTCGTCTCATCCCTGATTTTCTCAACAGCCTGAGCGACTTTGAAGATGGTGAGCTCATCGTTGTGTCTATGGTTTCTAGTTCGTCTCATCCCTGATTTTCTCAACAGCCTGAGCGACTTTGAAGATGGTGAGCTCATCGTTGTGTCTTCCTACCAACACGAGACAAAGAGGTAAGTATTCTGTTCATATATGGTTTCTAGTTCGCCTCATCCCTGATTTTCTCTACAGCCTGAGCGACTTTGAAGATGGTGAGATCATCGTTGTGTCTTCCTACCAACATGAGACAAAGAGGTCAGCATTCTGTTCATATATGGTTTCTAGTTCGTCTCATCCCTGATTTTCTCGACCGCCTGAGCGACTTTGAAGATGGTGAGCTCATCGTTGTGTCTTCCTACCAACATAAGACCGACTGGTAAGCCTTCTAAAAAGCCTGCATTGACGCTGAGGGCGGGATGACCAGTCAAGTTGAACGGATGCGTGTTAACGTTCACCTCGAAGCTCGTCTGTGGTACTCTGTAGAAATAATGATGGCACAGGATGTGGGGTCGGAAGAGACTTATGTTATTCTTACTTTGGGAAGTACAGATTGATGTGATTATTCTAGTAAATTACTACTTAACCGATGGGTATCACAAAACGGGCCTTAAATCAAGAATATTTTGTATGTTAATTCATGTATGAAACTAATTAGTGAATGAATGATAAGAAATAAACTCTACAATTAGTTAAAGTTGAAGTTTGAGTAATTATTTCATCATTACGTTGTATGGAGGTGACTGCGCATGAAACGCAAAGTTACGTTTGCATATTTTGAAGAAATATCAAATTTCGTTTTTTCGAAATCCTTATATATAAAATTATAATGCAGGCAAAAGATGTAAAAGTGTCCAGTATTTTCGGTATAATAAGGAGGCATTTTCTGTAAGTGTGTATTCAGTTTAACCCGAGTACGCGTTTTTTTGCAAAGAATCAAGCAAACCACAAACATGTTTGATCATCAGTGTCTCTTGATTTTGAAACCGATGAATAATTTTTGTTTTTGTTTTAATATCCCATCTGTCATATCCCGCAATAATTTTTCTTGATAATTCAAAAATTGTTTTTGGTCGAGTGACGTCCTTTTTCTTCTTATCATTATTCTCATGAAGTGAATTTCAATATTTACCACAAATAGGATCATCCTTTGACAACAGTTTGGTTGCAGTGAAAGGTATGGTAGGCATGGCAATGATGTCAACCTCTTCAAGAGCTTTCTCGTAGGCCTCACGAAGCAGGATAGTAAGATTGCGGCCCCTTGCATAAACTCGGCCTTGGTAATTCTTCTTCAGATACTCTGCTTTCATCAGGGCGAGCTGAAAAGCATATAAGTTCACCGACAATCAAGCTTCAACCAACCTTAACACTGAGTAAGCAAGATCATCGACATTGAGTCTTGTAAATTGTAAATGTACATGTAACTGCCCCGGGTCCGTGCTTAAACAACGTTTTCACGAGAGCAGACCACATTCAGTCATTCTTGAGAACTAATATTACTTTATACAGTAGGTTTACGGTTGCACCATGTGAGAAAGAGGGGTGAGGATTGGGGAGTCCTAAAAAGGACTAATATTACTTTCTTACTATGTGAATATTCATTAGGCCCTAAATTTTTCAGACGTTGAAATTGATGAAAATCAGGGTCCCATTGTATAAACTTTAAAAATATTATATTAATCTGAAAACCTCTGATTCAGTGCAGTGACTTGCGATTGATTGGTGACGGATTTAGGGCAATTGTTTTATCAGACGGAGTATTTGTGGTGGACTAATTTACAAATAGGCTTCTTCGCAAATGGCAAAATATAATCATCTTTGTTACAAATTAAATCCTCATTTGGTTTTAAAAGCCCACTAAAATCGTTTATTACAAGTTGTTGAGATTGTAGACAAATCCAAAATGTCGTCGGACACTAATTTCTAAAACTTCTTTACCTTCATATGATCTGAGATGTCGTTCGGACGAGATTTAAACATTTTCCCAGACTCGTTGATGAATCCAGAAGGATAAAAACCAGGATGTCCATTCCCAACACCTTCGAGATATATGACAATGAAACTTAAGTTCACAAAGAATAAACCAATGCAGAACATAGGTAAAATAAGATGACTGTCTCCACCCTAGAAATTGGATACCCCTCCCAGAGCCGTCGTTCACATATCATTTACTCAGACTGACACCCCCCCCCCCCCCTCACACGCACACACCACACACACACATACACATACACCCAGTGGCGTAATGAGCAAAAACGTTTGGGGGGGGCTGACAAAAAAAAAAATCTGAATCACCCCACTCTAACATACAGGCCCCGCTGAACGTTTCTCAAAGTGGGGTCTAGGGGCAAAGCCCCCGAAGCTCAAGGGGTATAGGCATCAGTGGCGGATCCAGCATTTCCTACCGGGGGTGCACAAAATGGCATGGGGTGAAATATATGCAAAACGATGAAGCGACAGAAGGAGGCTTTAACGGCGAGGGAGCGGAGCGACCAAGCAGGGGGTGGGGTCTGGGAGGGGGTTTTGCCCCCCTCCCAGAGTAACAAGCATTTGCAATTTTATAACCAAATTAGACGCATTTTTAGGCACTTCCTGGAGTAATATGACGTAAAATTGCTTTCTCCTACCCCCTTCCAAGAGTAGGGATATTTTGCAATTTGAGGACCACATTTGGCGCATTAATGTCCACCGGCACTTCATGGAAAAAAGAGGCCTTCTGATTGGTTAGAAGTTAGAGAAAAGTGAGACATTGTATAAATTATGCTTTGATGCCGCACAATGCACAAAGATGGTGGTCCGGTACTTCACCAGTCAGTACTAGCAAAAATTATCTCGAGTGTATAAACTGTGTCGTTATCAGGGGCGTCGCTAGATCTTTTTCAGTGGGGGAGGCGGGGAGGGTGTAGAGGCAGCCGATTACCGACAAAACGAGCCACCAATATTATTACCGACAAATATAAAAATGCCAATGTCCAAATGTCTACAAATTTAACCCTATAAACCCTGGGCCAGGAACTAAATTATTTTTCAGTTTTTCCCCTCCCGCGCAAAGCGCGGAAGCTATGACGTTTCATTTATTTATTAGAGAAAGAAGACGATTTATTGTACATGTCCCGACTCTTAATCATTGTCTAAATTAAGTTCCTCCCCCCCCCCCCCCTCCCACGCTAAGCGCGGAAGCTTTGACGGTTCAATACATTATTACTCTTAATCCTTGTCTGAATTTATTTTCGCTCATCCCGCGTGAAGCGCTTAAGCTTTCACGTTATATTAAATTATTAGAGAAAGAAGACGATTCGTTGTATCGTGTTCTTGTCAGAATTCAGTTTCCCCCCTCCCGCGCAAAGCGCGGAAGCCTTAACACTTCATTAAACTATTTGAGAAAGAAGACGATCCGTAGTACCGTTCTCGATTCTTAATTCTTGTTTTGCCCCACCCGCGCGAAGCGCGGAAGCTATGACGTTTCATTTATTTATTAGAGAAAGAAGACGATTCATTGTACCGGTCCCGACTCTTAATCCTTGTTTGAATTCAGTCCCCCTCCCCCGCCCTTGCGAAATGTGGAAGCTTTGACGTTTCAATAAATTATTACTCTTAAGGCCCTTTTACACTTTCACGGATCGCATCACGGATCATCCCGGATCTTAATCCGGGGTGTTCCGGCGTGCGACACCACGATTTCTTCTCGATGCCGGTGTGGATACGTTCCGAACTGGGTGTATACACGGGCAAGTATGGTGTATCCACGGACAGACAAGGTAGCAACGCGGACCACGCCGGAAACGCATACGGAGCTAACACGGATTTCAAGGAAGAGCATGGAGGCTACTGGGTACTTTTACGGTCCTTACACGGATGTGTACGTTGTCTATTGGGATATCTCCGGAATGTTGACGGGTGACTTGAGCTTGTAGGCGCTCATTTGATATACGGAATTTCAAACCCGGATGAAACCGGTGTTAATACGGACCTCCCGGTGTCTACACGGTCTGTCC